>CM038484.1:6792863-6962573 GCA_021464305.1 Kandelia obovata | reverse complement strand
TAGTCAGGAATTACACAACCTTCAGTTGTAACATGTAAATCTCTTCATTAAGATCACCATATAGAAATGTAGTTTTGATGTCCATTTATGAGACAAATAGATTATAAATAAATATCAATATAATTAACACTTTATAAATACAATTTTAATAATAGGAGTAAAGTTATCAAAGTAATTAATATTCTTCTTTTATATATATCTTTTTGCTATAAGTTTAACTTTATACTTAGTCAATAAATTCGTGTAGTTTATATTTGTTTCTAAAGATCCATTTGCACCTTATAACTCTAACATTTATAGGTAAATCTATTAGTTCCTATATGTCATTATGATGCAAAAACCCCAAAAGAGACGTGGCTTAGGGACCCAACGCACACAAGGAATCAAAGATGAACTAGGAAAGCTAAACAGAGTTAAATAACCACAACCCTAGACCTAACATTTGAAGGAACACAACCTAGGGTATTTAAGAAGGACATGACGTCACACTCCAGAACAGAAAGGAATTGGGATGATAAGTCGATTGGAACACCATAAGAAGAAGTACCTCTTGATAAGTTCTTTAGTTCTCAAAAGAACCAAGGGAGAAAACCCTTACTTTCTATTCACTCAAAGTTGTATATCCTTCAGAGCTTACAAGGAGTGCCTATTTATAAGCAAGAATAGCAATCCTAAAGAGGCACAAATTCCTACTTAGGACAAATCTTTTTGAGAAATTTCTAACATGTAAAAATTCCATAACAGAGAATACACTCCTGTTTAGGAATGAGTGTTATTACTTATTACGGGCCATCAAGTACTCCAATCATATTAATTAGGCCTCTACTCTTTGTCAAACTTGAATTTACACCATTTGAAGTTTGGTTGGCCTGAATGTCCTTAATCAGCCCATTTAGTGCTTCTTTAATTGTTTTGGCTCTAGCTCGTGTTATTGGGCCTTCTGATTCTCATCACATTATGTTTTAAAGAACTAATGCCACTCTTCATAGCTTTTAGCCACCAATTGACATCACTATAGGATATCACTTAAATGTATGTCAAGGGATTATTGTTTACTACAAGAATGCAAAAGTCATCCTCAAATGTCTTTTCTTTCCTTTGACTATTATTTTTTCTTAATTCAGGTTCAAAAGAAGTGTTATTAGACATTCTCTTTAACTTAACTCTAAGGCCAAGTGATGACACTAAATCCTTTTCCATTGGAAATACATGTTTAAACAAACTCTTCATTCTTAGACTTAATGATAGTGTTAGATTCAATGACATCACTCTTACTAACAAGAAAATGATATGCAATACTTGTTATATATAACTAATAAACACATAATCTGAGATTTCAGAACCTATTTTCCTTTTCTTTGATTTAGGAAAAAGAACAATTGCAAGATACCTTCACACTTTTAAATAATTCAAACTAGGAGTGTATCCCTTCCATAGCCTATATGAAGTTTTTTTTTTTTCTTATAAGGGATTTTATTTAGTAAATAACATGTAAAAAGTATTATCTTTGCATATAAATTATTAAACACCCCTAAACTGACTAGCATAAATTCATTATATCTCTCAAAGTTTTTTTTTTTTTTTTGCTTTCCACTACTCCATTTGATTTGTGTGAATAAAAGGGTGTGAACTACACTCCCTTCTTCTATTTGAGTTAAGTCTCTTAATCTTATTATTTAACTGGTTTTCTACTTTGTTCTTATATTTGGTAAGTATATCACACATCTCTTACTTGTTTCTTAACAAAAATATTTTGGTATTTCTAAAATAATCATTTATAAATATCACGTAATAATGTTTGTCTCTTTTATTCATGTTATTCTTTAAATCACTTAAATCTGAATGCATTAAATTGAAAAGTTCAATTTCCATGTGAACTAATTTGTAACTATTTATAACTAATTTAGTATTTACATATATTTCACGCTTACTCATATTATCATGTAAATTTTTAATCAAACCAAACTATTTCATCTTTTTAACATAATGATCATTCCTATGTCCTAATCTAGCATGTCACACATCATAATAATCAATAATATAAGCTAAAAAAATATATGCATTTTCATTATTCATAACATTAATTACATTCAGAATGAAAAGTTCCTGATTATAGTAGTCCTTTTTCACAAATACGTCATTTTTAGTCATAACAACTTTATTAGATTTAAAGAGACCTTTACTCCAACCTTTTCTAGCAATGACATTGAACCTAAGTTGATGTGTATCTTTAGGACATAAAGTACATCATTTAAAGATAACACCTTTTCAAATGTGAACTTGATAAGGACTTTGCCTTTACCTAGAATAGGTGTTGTTCTTAAGTATCCTATGAAAATATTTTCTTCTTCATCCCCTATTGGTGTGTAGGAAGTGAATTCATTTCTATCTCCATAAATATGCCTTGTAGCACTAGAATTTATTGTTCATTCTTTTAAGTTAAAGGCAACAATGACTTAAGAAATGACAACAATAATAACATTTGTGTCTACCAAATAGACATTTAGTTTAACAAATATGTCATTCCTTTTCTCATGCCTGCACTAAGAAGCAAGATGCCCTAGTTTCTAGCACATATAGCAAACACTTCTCCTCTTAAAGGTTGGATTAGTGGCCTCAAGCTTATTATACCTTTGAGATCTATTATCATATCTTTTTCTATTATGATGACAATGATAACTGTGAGACTGTATCCATACTTATAACTAGTAAGCCTAATCGTTAACAAAATATACAAAAATAGATTAAAATTTAGATGTAAAAGAAATTAATAAGTAGAAAAGGATATCAATTTGAAGAGTGCAAAAGCATTGTTCTATAGGATAATTTCACCTTTATAGATGAATTGTCACAATGCAATATGCAGTATATCTTCCCATTAGTGTGCACTCAACGAGTAAGGTAATAAAAATAGTACAAACCTATTAAACCTAACAATTTTAGTATTTAAAGTGCAAGAAGAAAAAGAAAATGTTTATTTTATATTTTTTTTAAGAAAAAAGAAGTTCTATTTATATTACTTTTAGTTTAATGTCTAATAAATATAAATATTAAGGATAAAAATAATAATTGGTGGTTATGACTAATGAGTGTTAAAGAATAAAATAATAACTATAACAGTTAGTTTCATAACAATTAGTTTTCTAACAGCTACAAATGACTAGTCAAAATAACTAATTTGATTGATATAATTTAAAAGTTTCTAGAAAGATTTTAGGTTGAGTAAACTAACTAAAGTTAGTTCACTGCGTATAGTCGTATTAGACCTCCCATATTAGACCTATATTTAGGCTCTTCACATATGTGCAAAATGTTTTTTGGGTCTTTATTTTATAAGGCATAAGATAAATATTATCTTATAAACATGTAAAACAAAACTTCCATTTTTTATATGAGATTAAAACTTTTTAAAATATTCTTATTTTCAACACTAATAACTTACAATGAGCTATTTGGTTGTTTTAATAGTCTAGATATGTTAAGAGCAAACGTGTTTCCAATATGATGACTAACATGGATTCTAGTACCATGTAGTTTTAAGTTCCACTAACCATTTTATGCCTAACCTTGTGTTTTGAAGGGGGAGATTTGTTAGCTAGTTAAAAAAATGCTAAAATACCTAGGCTTATTCCACTCAGTGATAAAATCCACATGATTGGATCAACTATCATCTCAGGAATGAATTAGTACTCAAATAATGGGTAATCCTATTATAAGTCAGAGAAGGGTTATTTAATATTGAGTTCTTGTGGTTATACAAATGCATAATGGGTGGATATCTGGGTGATGGACCAAAGTTGTTATTAGTTGACATGATGGTTTTCTCTTTCTTTTCTTGCATTTTCCCATTTTTTGGATCTTTTATGTGCTATAAATATCACATTTGATTATTGATGTGTTGATTTTACTTCCTTATGAAATGATTCGCTAGTGTGTGTTTCTCACATAATGATTTATAGATAAAGTTTGTGACCTTCCCTTGATGTTATGACTATGATATTAGGAGAAAATATGTCATTGAATTACGATGTTAACAATTTTTTTTTTTAATGTAAACTCAAAATCACAAGTCATGGTGTCAATTGGAAACAATGAAAAAATGAATCATTACATTAATTTAATGTCTAAGAAAGAGTTAAATATATTTGGTTTTACATTCTCAAATCTTTGATTTTTAAATAATAATAGAATAATTTTGCTATTATAAAAAGATTTGCCTTGAAATGTAGCATATGATAAATAATTCCTAAAATTGATGTTAATTCTTTGATACGTGGAAAATTTGCTACTGGTATGGTTGATCGTTGGATGAAAAGAAAAGAACATGTGTAGTGTAAAGAAATGAAATGAAAAGGGAATAATTTATGAAGAAATGAATGAAAACATATTCTTGAATCTTGATATCTAATAACATTACTATTTTTTTCTAATTCTAATCTAAATATTCAAATGTGTTGTCACCTTTATTTTTTGGTTTGACATCAATCTTAAACATTGCAAAATTATGCCCCTAGTTAATTATTTTTTGACTATTATTTTTTTCTTTTGTGAATCCTTAATTGTAGGGAATTGCTATTAACAAGCTAATTTTGGCTTATATATAAAAAAATCATTGCCTTTAACTATTTAAGGCAATGACTTTAGCTTGATATGACTTATATAAATATGTATTTCCAATTATTGTCATGGAGCAAGATATCTACAATAAAGATGCACATTCAGTACATCAAAATATAAAATCTTTTGAGGTAGTAATTTGGTTAGTGATTTAGAGTTTTTTTTTTAATTGGCTCAAGTTCAAATTCTCTTATTGTTTTTCACCCCAAACGATAAAGGTTCATTATCAAGTTGTATAGTATTGAATTTTAAATTTGTTAATACTAAAATTGAGTATAAGGAAGACTTGTTCGGACTCAATAATGCTTGTAAGAGGTCCTTTAAAGGAGGTTGAATTTGGATGACAATGAGTTATCTTCAACCATGACTCATAAGTATGGTAATCAACATAATCATAAAATACATTTTTTGTGGACAAAAAAAATTAAAATAAAATGAACAAGTTATTGTTTATTATACATAAAATTTGGTGGCTTTTTTTTTCTAGTTTTTTGTTGACTTTGAGAAAAAGATGTACTACATGTATATTAGTTATCATACTTGTAACTATTATAAGAAGATTCCATCACTTAAGCACTAATAGGTATACTTTAACAAAATCACTCAACTTATTTTAGTTAGGGACACTCAATATATTTTAGCTTAAAAAAGAGTGGAGTCGGTATTTGAACTAGAATTTATTATGTGAAAATACACTAATAAATCATCTAAATTACTACATTGAATAGGGCATTTAACAGTTAGCACTCATCTTGGTTCATATAAGCATATGCATGATTGTTTAACACACTTTGATCAAAAGGATACAATTATGGCCATTTTGGTAAAATTCAACAATTTATATGCAAATATCTTTTTGGTATTTAGTTTTATTATGAATTGAGTTTAATGTGAGATGTAACTATTCCTTTTGTTCAAAATTACAAAGCATGTTCAAATTCTTACTAAAAAAAGCACACAAAAAAAACACAACAATTCTTGATTACAAACAAAAATTAGAAAACAAAATAAGCTTAACCAAAATCATTTATCCATAGTTTCAAGTTTATGATTTAAAAATATTAAATCACATTATTTTATTATATTTTTCATAATACTTAATTGTACATTATGTTGAAAATAAAAAACTTTTATGTGTTTCACCATATATAGATATTTGATAACTAATCTAAAAATAATGGATCATTAAAATTACATTGTTAACTTATGTACCAATTAAGAATAATTTGTTGCATCAATTTGCAACTCATGTTAAATTGGAAATATTAAGTTCTTAAAGTAATATCTTTGTAGTTAAAAATTTAGACTTCTAACTTCAAAGTATTGGGTTATAATTTTGAGAAAAAAGTATGAGATTTATAAAAATAAAACAGTTATTTTTATTATGTAGCTTAAAACTTTTTTAAAAAATTATTTAGCAAAAAAAAAAGAAATATCTACTTTAAAATGGTGTGATATTTGATGTAGTGGAAAATTAATGTACACAAAAACCAATTAATTTAAAGCTTAAACGACTTGACATTCGAATGATATGAAATCCAAAACGAATCAACTTGAATATAGCTTGAACCCCCATTTTACCAATATTGCTCATATAAATATCTATTTTAGTTTTAATTCAATTTTTTTATGATTTTAATTTTAATTTCTCTCCTAAACTTTTGAAATTTATATAATACTAATTGATGAGAAGTTGACCTAACCATGAGCCAGCTATGTGCTAATTTTGACCATAACCGGCTATTCGAGTTCACAGAAATACTATGCACCTAACTAAACCACCCAAAGGGTAGCTTTAGTTCCAATTTGGTTGAACGCAATTTTAATTTTGGTTTTCGGTCTCTTCAACCATTGGTTTAGATTTTAGTTTTGGGTCAAACATCGATTTTGGTTTAGTTCTAGTTGGTTCACTCTGGTTCCACCTCTATTTTTTTCTTTTCTTTTTTCTTTTTTGTTTTTAAGAAAAATTTAAATTTTAAAGTTTTCATAAAGTAAAAAAATATATTTTTTTAAAAAATATATTTTTTTTTTTTGTATAAATTATAGATCAACTGGTGGATAACATGTTGTTAAAACTTACAGTTTAAACCTATGGTCCAACAAATTATCAGTACCATTGGTTCCACGATTTTAGAATGCTTAAATTGTAACCAATTAAGGGCGAACATAAATGGCCTGCCCGATCTAGCCTATTTCAATTCAAACATTTTAGAAATAGCCAAATAATTCAATTAATTCTCTCTCTCTCTGTCTTTTTTTTTTTTTCTTCTTCTTTTCTCTTTTAAGTTAATGAACTGAATTAACACGTTTATTTATATTAAGAAATAATTAAAATTATTTTAAAAATTAATTTAGTTGAATTTAATTTTAATGTTATTATTTAAATAAATTTAATTATTTATAATTATATAATAAAAACATGTTATTTATGTTATTACGCATATTTTTTAATTATAGTATAATATTGTATGGAATTAATAAAATTATAAATATTTGTATAATTATTTAATAGTGGTATTAGAATTAATTAAAATTTAATTTTAATGATGATATCAAAACGCATTTGATTTGGAAGCTACTGTCAAAGCCAATCTCATGAACCAAAAATCATAAAGAGAAAGTATTCGATTTGAGAATCATACAAGAACAAGTTTAATACGAGAACTAAAGAGAATGAAGTCGCTGCTAGTTGCCAACGCGTAAGTAAGTCCCATTGTTGTCGCTGTAAGAGTCGCAAAGTCGTTACAAAAATCGCCAAAGCTATAGATTTCATTAACGCCTTCATTTGTTATCGTCGAGGCTACCAAAAGTCATCATCGGACCTTTGCTGCCGACCACCACACACCATGGGAAGTTGTCGTCTATCTTGCCAGAAGCCATCTCCCGTACCATTGGATGCCAACCAACCCGAAATTGGTCCTCACGCGCCCAAAAAGTTACTAAAACTCCCTTCGTTATTTCTATCAAAAACACCAGCTATGTTCCTTAGCCATCCGTTTGATTTGCTAATCGCTTTTGGAGGCGCCGCATGTCCTATTGCCTCCCTTATTGTCGACATTTGTCTCCATCGCTGGTAGTTGCTATTGTTAGATTACCGTTGAGAACATTTGAGAGAAGAGAAAGAAAAAAAAAACCGGGGGGGGGGTGGAGATTGAAAAGCAAAAACATGGAGGGCTAGAACTAAAAAGAGAAAAAGGGTCAAATGAAAAAAAAAATAAAGTTAGGGATCAAATAAAAACAAACAGAAGTAGGATAATCTAATTTACAAGCGAAACAATCAAGACCATAAAGAAGAGTTTGGACTTGAAGAAGACTTTAAGAGTTTAATGAGTATCAAAAAATTATAAGTGGTTCACTTGATATAAATAATTCAGATAAAAAACTTTGATATACAATGTAGTGAATTAGTGCAACATATAAAGTTTTATACTGAGTAGTAAAAACTATAATATTTGGATATAAGAATTTATGAAGTTGAGAGGTGAGAGAATCTCAAAGTTAGGGATATGTTGAGTTGAAATTTAAAAGTAATTCAATGTAATTTGATATGGAAAACAAAGAGATAAAATATTCATATAATAATATTATGCGAATAATGTATATTATAAAGTATTGAAGAAAATAAAGTCTCAAATATGATTGTTTAAGGTTGTATAAAACAAGTCCCTCAAAAATTTAAAATTCAAGCAAAAGTCAATTGAGGCTAAAGAAAGAAAAATTGCCAAGAAAATTTTAATAATTATATCGGTAATGATTTAAAAAATAATTCATTGATATTTGAAAATTTTATTAAGTTGAAGTATGTTGTAAATAATTGTAAAATCTAATCAAAAATAAGAGAATATATTAATATTAATTTATATTAAGAGATCATTAAAATTGTAATTTCTATTTGTATAAGTTTAATTATTTATAATTATATAAAAATACGTCGTCTATGTTATTATGTATATTTTTTAATTATGATATTATATCAAATTAACAAAATTATAAGTATTTTTATAATTATTTAATAGTAATATTATAACTAATTGAACTCTAATTACTGACCTGATGATTAGGTCTAGCGACAAATGATAATAGTATGTTGTTACGAAGATTTGATTCCTTTTGAAGCAAGATTACAAGGGTTTAATGAGACTTATCTCGTCAAGAGATGACGAGAGGAATCATTTAGTCAAGAATGTTAAGAGACGCATCTGAGATACAGTTTATAGTGAACTCCACCTCTCCAATTCAATTGAAACAAAACGATTGTTAGAGGTGTCAAGGTTTCACTGAGGCTTTAGGCCTTAGCAGAGAAGCATGGAATTAGACTGATTAATCTGAGCAAAAACAAATAGGACTGATTGATAATGGAATTTTCTAATGTTTTAAAGACTTTCTGAAAGGTGTTTGTCCAGTGCTTGATCCAGGCAATGTCACCATCTAGTGTAGAATTGACATTCATAAACGTCACAAAGTAAAGATGTTACGTAAGACCAGACCATGTACATTGAGTACTAGCATGAGGGTCTAAAATAGCAGACAGATGCCAATGGCAGAATAATCATTTCACATAAAAATAAAAAAAATAAAAAACAGGAAAGTGGTGACGGGGAATGCATCTTAGAAAGACAAATTTTAGACACCAATGAATTGGCATCAACATATGATCCACAGCTAACATTGCACTACAAGTCAACGTGCACTTCAACCAAATATCCTTTTTGTACTTTGGAGGTACAAAAGGTGACACAACAGGCTATTCGCTTATATTGAAATCACCTACTCTTTTTGTCCCATAGCTGCTTTATCTTTCTATAAATAAGAGGCATGTAGAGCCCCTCACACAACATCTCTCCTGGTGAGAAGCCCCCCTGTTCTATCTTTCTGCACACTGTTAGATCCTTCAACCTTCAATTTTGTGGCATACATTTAGCCATGGAAGTTCTGTCTGCAAGAGTTGAGAAAGCAGGATTTTTTTCCTGTAGTTCTAAGTGGTTCAAGGCTTTACGTGAGAGGTTTACGGTTAAGGTGATTAATATTGCTAGGAACATAAAGACAGTTGGCCAAGACGATCCAAGAAGAGTTACTCATTCCCTAAAAGCAGGACTTGCACTTACATTGGTATCAATATTCTACTACTATCAGCCACTTTATAAAACCTTTGGAGACTCTACGATGTGGGCTATAATAACTGTGGTTGTTGTCTCTGAATTCTCTGTAGGTAAGTCTCTCACGTTTTTTTTTTTTTTATCCCTTTTCATTTAGAAACAAGTAATGCTGGGAGCATTAAAACTTCTTCTTAACATAATTTTTACTAGTTAAATGATCCTCGTATACTAATATTTTTTACTAATTAATGGCTTCAACATAACACATCATGAAAACGGGTTATTAAAAAGCTTTTAGTCAGAATTCTAGCATCTTTAGTGATTTTTGTTCATACACAGGACTCATTTTTTTAGTGGGTGGTGCACATACGAATATAAATAAAAGAAAGCGACAGGTTACATTGACTATGTCATTGAAACATCGTACAGGAGCTACTATTGGGAAAGGAGTGAACAGAGGAATAGCAACATTTACGGCTGGAGCACTAGGTCTTGGAGCTTTCTATTTAGCAAACTTATGTGGACATATTGGCAAGCCTCTACTTATTGGTGTCTTTGTCTTTCTACAAGGTAACAATTGTCAAAACCATAAAAAATGTCCCTGGTCTTTAGTTCAAATTGATCATTTTGGTCGTTTGTTGTCTGCAGCTGCTACGTCAACGTTTATACGGTTCTTCCCAAAAATCAAAGCAAGATATGACTATGCTTTGCTGATTTTCATTTTGACATTCTCTATGGTATCCATATCGGGTTTGGGATACGCTGAAGTTTTGGGGGTAGCACGAAAGAGGCTATCAACCATCATCATAGGTGGGTTTGTTTGCGTGATCATCTCGATTGTTGTTTTTCCAGTCTGGGCCGGCCAAGATCTTCATAATCTGATGGCTCTTAACTTGGAAAAGCTAGGCAACTTCTTGGAAGGTATGCCTTCAATAAAGTACAGAAAAATTCCATGACTGCAATTGTAGTTTCTGCTATGTGCTTAGAGCAATAACAGGACAAAGGAAAATTTATAGGATTTGGAGACGAATGCTTCAAAACAAAGAAGGTTGGAGAAACCAAACGTGATAAATCATTTCTGCAAGGGTACAAAAGTGTTCTAAATTCAAAGAGTGCTGAAGAGTCTTTGGTGGGTAGTCCTAGAAAATCTTTGCTTGCCTCTTTCTCTCCTGCCATGAAACTCTTCTGATAGTATTTTCTTTGTTCCTCAGGCCAATTTTGCCAGATGGGAGCCACCGCATGGTCGTTTCCAGTTTCGCCATCCATGGAAACTATATTTGAATATTGGAACTTTAATTCGCCACTGCGCCTATAGAATTGAAGCACTCAATAGCTCTCTAAGTTCTGATATTCAGGTAAACGGAAGTCCTTGTCATTGCTTTTTTATACCTTATAGTACGTTGCATGGATTTTGGATACACGTTTAAAAGTGTTAAAATAATAACATTTAAAATTTTATTATTAATCAAATTTAATTTAAATTAAGTTTTTTTTTTCATAATTAATTTAAATTTTAAAAATAATTAGTTAAATTAAATTTATTTTAAAAGAATTTTTTTTCTTTTAAATCTTTTTTAAGAAAATCAAAAGAAAATTTTCTGTTTTCTTTTTAAGAAAAGAAAATAAAAATTTAGGGTGGTTCTTGTTTTTTCTTTTTATTTTCATTTGTCAGATAATTTTATAATTATAAAAATTTAATTAAAATTAATATATAATTATATAAATTAATTTTATTTTTATTTTATTATAATCAAATTTATATTAATTAATTCATATAATAATCTAATAATTATAATTAAATTTCTGTAATTATAATATATTTTAATATTCATAATTTGCATATTTACGAGAAATCTTAGAAGCCATGCTTAAGTTTTTTTTTTTTTTTTTTTTTTTCAATCTCAGCAATATAAGCGAGCGTTTTAAAACTAATGTTGTTGCAGGCATCATTAGAAGTTACAATCGAAATCCAGGAGGCATGCATAGCAGCAAGCATTGAATCCGGCAAGGCACTGAAGGAATTAGCTTCGGCAGTCAAAACAATGACTAAAACATGTGCTGCTGATGCCCACATTGAAAATGCCAAATCTGCCACCAAGAACCTCAAATCAATACTCAGATCAGGCCAATGGGAAAGCGTTGATCTTCTGCAATTAGTCCCAGTGATAACAGTAGCTTCAATCCTACTTGACATGGTGGAATGCGTCGAAACAATTGCTAAACCCATACATGAACTTGCTGCTAGAGCACATTTTGGTGGTGTAAGCCCTGGTGCATCACCAGAAAAATTGGAGCAGGGGAAGCTCCTGAATCTGAAGCTGGATTCCAAGGTTGACTGCCATCACGTCATTGTTCCCATAGACGAGGAAACTCCAGCTATTATCTCGAGAGATGAAAACTCTCAGAAATCAACACAAATATCCAAGTAATTTTATAAACGCCACGTGCCATTAAAATGACAAAAGTCTTAATCTGCCTGGTATTATTGTTCATCAATCAATGGCCTAGAACGTCTTTGTGTACCAGAGTTAACCTGTGAGTGTGCAGTAAAGTCTGGCATGTAATAATTTTCCTCGAATGTTTGTATTTTTGTAAGAGTGAGAAATAAAAGCCCGTTTCTGGTATTTGAAAGACATTTGTCGTACTACAGCCACCAAGCGAAATGCACTTTCGTTTTGCCCCACGAACCAAAGTGGCTTTCTTTTGATAAGACCGTTCGCTTATCATTTACAAAGCAATGTCAAACTTTCTTTTGTCCTCTTATTTATTTATTATTATCTTTTTTATTCTTTTAATCCTTAAGGGCGGCATAAATGCCCTTTTGCTTTCCGCTTCTTCTTCTTCTTCTTCTTCTTCTTTGTCTTTTATTTACGTCTAGAACGTAATACAATGAAACTATGTTGATCAGGTCAAATTTAAGTCTAAATTTAATAACATTAATATGTTATATTAGATTAGAATATATATATATATATACACACATACGAAAGAGTAAATTGAATTTTAATATCATATCAAATAATTTTTTAAAATCTCATATTTACTTAAAAAAATTCAAATTGATAAATAAAAAAAATATAAATATTTTAAATTATATCAATTATTGGTATTTTAATGAAGTCAAATTCCTTATTCTTTAACAATCTATAAATCCCCACAGAAAGACTTAAAACTGATAACGGAAGCACAAAAGAATTGGATGTGCAGACGACCGAAATTCTAGTTGCCTGGTTTGAAAAGCAGTAAACCCTTTTTTTTTTTCTTTTTTCTTTGATCGATCAATCGCCATAAACATTTTGATAAGATTCCAATTAACTTGTATCGATCAAAATATGAAAATATTTACGGGTCAATCAATTTAACACAATCGCTGGCAACATTGAGTATTGTGGCAACATGTGTGTTGCAAACGCAGACGTGGTGTTGGATACGAACATATTATAGTCGGCTAAGCTAAGTAGTCACTCTCTTCTATCTATAACCACGCCTTCAGTTAGCTGGCTTTGTCTATGCGAGATGCCAATCAGGCAAGACCATATTATAGTCGGCCAACCTAAGTAGTCATGTTCATATAAACCAGTGCATATGATAACCCCACTAGAGAATTTTACCTCTATAAGAACATGTATCTGCCAGTGCATTTTCATCCGATATCTTTGCCTTTATTTATTTACCTTTTGGCTCTGATATCTTTCCCTTTATTACTGAAATAATTTTGCCACATGATATTGTAGCCTACGTTGTAGCTTCTAAAAGTAAACCCTTCCCCCCCCTCCCTCAAAAAAAAAAAAAAAAAAAAAAAAAAAAAAAAAAAAAAAAAAAAAAAAAAAAGAAACCAGAAAAAAAAAAACAAAAAAAGGAACTCAGTCGCAAAAAGCCGGAATGTTTCTAGCCATCCAAATTGACAATTTGCATTACCAAAAGTTAGGTAACAAAATAAACAATTAGAGTGTCAATTTTTCATTAATTCGACAGGGATGGTTTTCAACTTCCACTAATTATGACTAGAATTCCACTAATATAAAGTAATTTTTCTCTTGCACGGATTCTCTAAAAAAAAAAAAAAGAAAAAACAAAAAAAGGTAAAACAAAAATTTCTCTTGCACGGGACCTGGGTAGAGAACATGCTCAAGTTAGTTTACCGAGTGACCTATTTCTTTCTGATATTTGAATGCCCCCTTGTGCTCAAGTTGAAACGGATGCTCTGCCTGCGCCCATTGATTTCTGATGTGTTGTCAGACAGCAGATTGATATGACTCAAGGATAATAAAATTATTTATAATCTCGAATTCGAATTTTAGTGCAAAATAATTAATGAAAAAAGAAACTACTCTTAGCATGGAACTTCATGGTTGTACTTCCTAAGAAACGCCAACCTTCATGTTAGTTGCACTGACGTAAAAGTAATTGTTTCATAGCTATTGAACATGGTATCGTCTATTTCCTTGCAATGCACACCCTTGAGTTACACACTCGTCAATTAGGTTTGGCCATATGTGCTGGTGCCCTGTCTTTAGTGACAGCCCCCGCCCCCCCCTACGTTTGCCCAAACAAAAATGTAAGGGGGCTCGGGCGCCCTCAGCACGTTGCACATCCTTATCTGTGAAGTGCTAGGGTCGAGCCAAAAAGAAAAGTCTAAGTCCAACTCCTACTTTTTACGTTTTAAAAAATTCAATAAATATAAATATACATGAATATTTCGAGTAAAAATTATAAATGTATATTTAAAAGATTTTTTATTTTATTTTTTTTGAAAAAGAAAGTAAAAATAATGACACGTATACACGTTTTAAGTGAGAATTACACTAATAAGAAGTATATTAACAATTTAAGACTCACTCAAAATAGAATGTTGTTGATTGAATTGTGGTCAAAGAAATACGAACACATGCTTGAATCAAAAATTTTAATTATACATGGCAAAAGGGTAACCATTATACCTTTTAAGTTGTTCTCATTATCCAGGCGGAGCCTGACTTGACAAATTGTTTGCACTCAATTTCTCTGTGATTGAAACATTGAATATGTGCCTCACCCACCCATCCGAGTCTGGTCCTTGACCACTTCCTTCAAGAATAAATATGGGGAAAGCCTTCGAAATCATGTGGATCCTCTCCCCTTCTTCTAAGGACGGTATTAAAATAACCAAGTACATATGACAAATGCCATGTCAAACCACAGCACCCACTCATATTGGGGATGAAATTTGTATGGCATGTACAACCTGAAACTTGGGTACCTAATTATGATGGTATCGCGTTTGGAATTTGACTTCTACTGATGTCAACAGTAGCAAATGTAGCTTCTTATCACCGTATTTTGATGGACCTCACCCATTAGCTTATTAGGTTCTTTATCTGTTATGATAGTGGATAAAATAGTTGAATTAAATATTCATTTTTACTCTATCCTGCAATATGTATTTAGGGCGATCTTCTCTGATAGAATTGTGGAGCATTACTTTTACTTTTCTATTTTAAGTGTATATAAAAATGAAAAAGATATTCATTTACAGAAGAGCTCTAATACATGTATGCGAAAGAACGTAACTACCCCATTAAAGATACGAGAGTATAAAAAATGAATTAAATTTAAGGGTTTTCAGTAATATCAAAGATCAATCTAATTATATGTTTAATACCTTTTTCTTATATCTGCAGCTATCAAACTTCTGCTTTCGAGGAATGACCGTAATTTCCTGAAACATCACATATTTGATGGATATCTGATTGCAGAGGCAAATACACTTAATGAGGATATCATCTCGTGTTACCCTGCAAGTGCATCGCATTGTAAAACCTAAAAGTTCCTTCAAAGTCCACACTAGCCACACAAAATGAATGAACAAGTGGTCAGCATATAAAGGCAAGAGAGGTGGGGTTTGAGTTGTTTTCCACTACAAAATTTCCCTCCCTAGTAGTCAATTACATGAAAAAATTGCCCCTTTGTTTCGTGCAACGACGGCTGAAAAATTTTCAGCAATTTTTCTAATATTTGTGAGAGCATATATATCTTTAATAAACTAACCCACTTATCATAGTCTAATTTCACCTACGTATCCAACTTTTCTAGTCTTTTGACTTCTTGTTCTGATCAATAAAAGTTTAATCCAAGTTACTCAAAGTGGCTTCCATTCCCTTCTAAAGCATATCATCATGAGGATTTTGGTAATCTAAAGCACTTGGGACAGCATATAATGGAATTACATCATCCAAATGATAATTTCTAAGCAAGTTCATTGTCCTATCACTTATACCCGTGGCATATTCCTTTAACGATACCTGGAAAAATAAATAAATAATTTGTCTACTTCGTCCTATAATTGAAAACGAGAACCGTCTAGTTATATGTGATAACATTATGTCAAAATATTTTTAATTAATCATATTATAATATATTTTTAACAAAATTTATGATAATATAATTCAATTAATAAAGAACTATTTTGTATATTCTTGTACTTTTAAAAATTATAATTTTAAGTTTTATTTGAATATTAATAAATATATCTAATTTAAATAATAAAATTATATATATATATATATATATAATCATCTTTCTTGTTAACACACAAAAATTTTATTTAAAAGCGTTGTTACATCATAATTATAATAAAAGGCAAGAGAGAGAAATTAATATTTTTTTAAAATTTAACAATTAGTATGTGAGTTTATGATTTTAAATCTTTTTTATTTTTCATTTTTGATAAGGAACATATATTATTTATCTGATTATAATTTCCTTATAATCAAAAGAAAACTTGTACTCGCAGTTTTATGCTTTACTCAATAAATATATAAACCAAACAAGGATTGAAGCCTTTGGTTTAGGGTTAAATAGTTGTGCCGATGCTTTTATTTTGTTTCTTTTTTTTTTTTGGTCGTTGTGGTTTGTAAAGCAACTGGATCAATTACGAACACTAGTAAAAATAAACTAGCTAGTTATTGTAGTCAAGCATGAAACATATTAAAAAGGAGGGTTTTATGTTTGTACAATCGTATGAACTTTCCTAAAATCTTAAGCCAGCAAGGTTGTAAGGAATTATTATTCCTTTGGCACGAAAAAAAATAAAAGAAAAAAGAGGGGGCTTTTGTATGATGTTTGAAAAGCAAATCGCTGTAAAATTTGTTTAAGGACACTAAATTGGGTCTTGTGAGAATTGAACTCTCATCCCTTATAAAGAATCATTAATTAAAAACAATATCAATAACAAAGTATAGTATAATGACAATGTTATGGTATGCATTGTTGATAAATAATAGATTATTTTCATGGGTTGTTCTAATATGCATGTATAATTGTTAGAATTGGTTAGTTATCAAAATAAGCAAATTAGTATGTTCAATGTTATGTATATTATGATTATAGTTTGATTGTTATCAAACTAATCAAATTATAATGTCTGAATAAATAAATAAATAAATATATATATATATATATATATATATATATATTATTGTTATATTTTATTAGTTATTAAAGTGGTCAAACTTGTATATTTAACAATGTGTATAAATAAATCATTTATTTATAATTTCAATGAAATGTTTATAAATGGATAATTCTTGAATAAATTGATATTATTAATTAATAGAAGCTCAAAATTATCTAAAGCTAAATTACTATTCTATTATTAATAGTATAATTGAGATATATTAATATGTTTTATTAAATATATATATATTTATTTAAAGATATCATGTATATTTGATAAAAAATATTTAATTACCTGATAAAGTTAATAATATTATTTATGATAGTGTATTGTTAGATTTTTTAAAAGAGAACTATAATATATTCTAATTAGTTTATTTAATTTATGATTAATTATGAATATTTATAGTCATGTAACTGGTTTAACATGCATGCAAGTTTCATTTGTTATTTTATGTATTAAATTAAACTTCTCATAATGGCATGAACAAGTCAATTTTCATTGAACTATTATGAATCTTGACTTGTATTATTAGTGAATAAGTATGCTACTATTACAAATTTAAGTAATGAGAAAGAGAAATTATATTATAAACATAAGAGCAAAATAATAGGTCAAGTCTTATATTTATAAAAGTAATTGTTGTCAATAACATTAAGAAAACTATTTCACAAATAAAAAGTGCAAAAGTTTTATGATTAATTATGAACATTTATAGTCATGCAACTAGTTTGATATACTTGCAAGTTTTATCTATTGTTTTATTTACTAAATTAAACTTCTCATAATAATATAAACAAGTCAATTTTCACTTAAGTATTATGAATCTTAACTTGTATTATTAGTAAGTAAATCTGTTACTATTAAAAATTTAAGTAATAAAGAAGAGAAATTAATAAACATAAGAACAAAATAATAGATTGAGTCTTATATTTATAAAAGTGATTGTTGCCAACAATATTAAAAAAATTATTTCACAAATAAAAAGTGCAAAAACTATTTGTAATTTATGGAAAGAGTTTCATTTTATAAATAAGTTATTATTTTTTTTACTCTTATGAAAAAACTCAAAACCATGAAGTTTACTAGGTTGGAAACTATGAAAGAACGTTATTGAAATGACTAATTTCGGAACAAAACTTAAGACTTTATGATTAATATAAGTGGATTTTTTTTAGTGTTGTTCATTTTGAATTCATTACCTCATGAGTATAGGTCATTTCAAATTCATTACAATACTATAAACTTAAAGTGAAATGATAAAAAAATTAGCTAGTATGCTTGTTTAGGAGGAAACAAGATAAAAAAAAATTAAGTGAATAACTTTATTAATCTCATAGACATGAATGTTATGAAAGGAATAAAAGTGAAAGTCAACTAATTTAAGAAAAGAAAGAGTCTATTTATGCTTCTCATGCTAAAAAAAAGGAAATAAAATGATGATAAGTATTATTTTTGTAAAGAAGGTTGGACATTATTAGAAAAATTACCTAAAATATAAATTTAGGTTTGAAAAAGAAAGGTAAATTAAATATTTTAGTATATTTCAAATCAAATTTAATCGATATCCTTTATAATATTTGGGGTTTTGATTATGATGCCACTACTTTTTTATCCAATATGACGCAAGATATTCATTATGCTTTGATTATTTTAATTTATAAAAAAATGCAATCATTATTATGTTCATGTATTCCCACCAAGGGTTTATATAAACTAAAATTTGATGATGTGCATCATAATATTGAATTTAAGCATATCGTAATGAATTATGCTTACTTATGACATAAACATTTTGAGTTATGTGTCCAAAGGAACATTAGTGAGAAAAGCTACCAATAAGATTCTTACGAATTTGGATTTAATTGATCTTGGAATGTGTAAGACTTGCATTAAGTGTGAGAAAACCAAATATAGGATGAAAGAAACCACAATAAACTCTCGACTTCTTGAACTTATACATATTGATATTTGTAGATCTTTCGACACTTTAGCCTTTAATGAAAGAAACCATAATTTCATTTTTACAAATAGTTTTTCATGTTGTAGTTATGTTTATTTGTTTCATAAAAATCTCAATCATTAGATCTCCTTGAAGTATATATAAAAGAGATTAAAATTAATTAGATAAAGAGGTTAAATTTATAAGATTTGATAGAGGCAGTGAATATTATACAAAATATAATGATTTAGGATACTATTCATGTGTATTTGTAAAATTTCTTGAAAGTTATGACATAAGTATATGGTAAATGTGTGAGGCACACTTTAGAAAAAGATGTGATTGAAAGGTGTAATTAGACATTAATAGATATGATCAGAAGTATAATAAGTAACTCTTCCATATCCAAATTTTTGTGGATATATGCAATCAAAATCACAAATGATTGGTTAATCAGGGTATCTAATAAGATAATTTAAAGTACTTTTATTAAGTTATGGATGCGAAGAAAATTTAATTTAAGACATTTGTATGTTTGGAGTTACTTAATGATAATAAAAATTCACATAAAAATAAATTAGACTTTTACATAATTAATGGTTACTTTATTAGTTACGTAAAAAAGTCTAAAGGTATATAACTTTAGTCTAAGAGTTGTAGAAACTAATAATGTGAGATTCGTTAAGGATGGTGAAGTGAGTGAGAATAATGAATTTCAAAATATATATATAAAAGGAATTAAGGTAAATATTTCTTTACCCATAATAATTCCTTTGACCACTACAATACCAAATATTATTCTGAAAATTGAAGAAAATTTGACTAAAGAAATACTTTATAAAAGAACTAACTAACAACTAATTAATATAAATAAATCACAAAGGGTAGTATAAAGAAAATCTTAAAGAGAAAAAAAATCAATTATTTCAAATGTTTATATGGTTTATTTATAAGCGTTAAAATTTTAATATTGGAATCAATAAGGACCTAATTTCATTTTCATAACCATAAAAGTAGTGAATCTGATTGTGGTATTGGTGGCTTAGTATGATTTCAAGTTACACTAAATAGAAGTTAAAATTTTCTTTTTTTTAATGAAAAGTTTAAAGAAGTTTATATGGAGTAATTTGAAGATTTTATTTTTTTATAAAGGGTAAAGTTCAAATAGTGTGTAGATTCAAGAAGTCAATATATCGATTGAAAAAAGTTTCCCTATAATGATTTGTTATGTTCAATGATATCATAACATATTTTCGATTTAAGGAAAACACCATTGATTGATTTATATACCAAAAAATTAGTGAGAATAATTTTGTTTTCTAGTGTTGTTTATTGCTTGTTGTCAATGGTTTAAGTATATTACATAACATTAGATAATTTCTCTGAAAAAATTTTATAATGAAAGATATAGGAATAGAAATAATTCATAATAGGTCACAATGAATGAGGATCATATTAGAATAGTTATATCAAGAAAATTCTAAAGAAATTTAATTTGCATAGGTATTTATCTAAAGTTATTTCTATACAAAAGGGTAACAAATTTAGTCTTATACAATGTTTTGGGAATAATGTAAGATGTAAGAAAGTGTAATTAATTCCATATGTCTATATTATTGGTAGCTTAATATATTTGTTAACTTGTATTAAATTGAATATCAGTTTCATGGTTGAAATGTTAGGTTAGTGTAAAAGTAGTCCTAAAATGAATCAAAAGAAAGTTACAAATTAAGTGTTAAAGTATCTCTAAGGAACAAAGAATTACATGCTAATGTATAAAAAAAATCAACCACTTAGATGTGGTTAGATATTCATATTTAGAGTTTGTTAGATGTAGTGATAACAAAATGTCCACTTTTAATTATATGTACTTATTATGAGAAAGAGCAGTATTGTGGAATAATGGAAAACTATCTATCATTACTTGATATATTACAAAGGTAAAGTTTATGGTATGATTTAAAGTTATAATTAATGAATTATAGTTATGCAATATTATTTCAAAACCTAGAGTTACTGATATTATTACTAAATGTTAAAAATTTATGTGAGAATTCCATAATAATGTTCTTTTCCAAGAGTAATAAATACTTAAAGGGTACCAAATTTAATGGTAATTGAAATATTTTGTCATCAAAGAGAAGATTCATAAACAAAGAATGACTATAAAATATTAATTAATCTTATATTGGTATCTTTAGATGAAGTTTAAAACCAATTTTATATAAAGAACATATTCTCATAATGAGTTTTAGTTGTACTAATAGTAATTGATGATGTATGATGTAATGACAATCTAAACTCACTAACGTGTTTTTGACATATATTATATATTTTATATTATCTTATGATTGTATACATATTACTATTTTAAAATTAGCAAGAAAGTCTCTATAAGATATGATTGTGGACCGTTAAGAGTTTTGTATACTAAATTGTAAGTGTTGTAATTTATGAAAAAAGAATTTTGAATAAATAAGACATAACTACTATAACTCACACTAAATAGGTTATTATACTATGACATTATAATGAAATCACAAAAGATTGTTATTATTATTTGCATTTAATGAATAATGTAATATATTTTAATTGAGTCAAGTAAGAGAATGTTAGAATATTTTCAATTAATAGTGTTAAAATATTCTCGAACAATATTATTATTAAAGAGTTGATCATAATATTGCTTGATTAGTGAAGAACTATTTTGTATATTATTAAGTTATTAAAGACTATAAGCTTAAACTTTAGAATTGTCTAATTTTAATTATAAAATTATGTGGGTATATATATATACATAGTTGATCCTTTCTATTCCTAACAAAAACTAAATTTTCAATGGTTACAATAAAGGCTAAGGGAAAGTAATCGATTATCAAGTTAAGATGAACTCTCCAAACATATTAACAGTTTCAATTTATGGGCACTTGGGTGTATTATTTACAATTTTATTTACATGAAATATTCAGTTTTAAGATTTGAAACCAATGTTTAATAATAATGTTCTTATTTAAAAAATCTAACACATTTTTTTAAGTATATGAATGTTGATATATGATTACCCCCACTGAACATTATGACATAACCAACTTTTTGCTAAATTTAGTCAGCTAATTTAAAGGTTCTCAATCCATATATTTTAGTTAGGCCTCCATCATTACTTTAAATTTTCATGGCAAAACTTATATAGTTTATGAGGTGTCTCTGATGGTGACTTGAAGTCTTATAACTTTATGAAAATTTTAACTTATTTGTGTAATTTGATTAGGCACATACACTCACACTTGAACTACCCTCTCTCACATAAGCTCTTACTAGATAAAATCTACAATGAAAAATGGTTGTATTTTTATACTAAAAGGTATTCACTAATGCAGTTTTCATAACAATACCATATAGCAATATTTATTAAGACACTGTTATGTAGTTTTAGACTTTAGTACTATAAGACAATTTTTTTTGGTTTCAAATGTTTTTGAACTCCAAAAACCATAATCAAATCTTTAAATATTATTTATCTAAATTATAAATCATATCTAAACCATCTTTAACAATTTTGGTGGTTTTGGTTTAGTTGATTAGTTTGAGTAGATTGAACAATTTGATGAATGCCTCTAATAATAATATGCGAGAAATAGTAAGTGATTGGATAAAAAATATATAAAAAAGAAAAATATAAAATAATTATTTTATCAATTATGCCCATATAGAATCACTCTGTTCATCATAAAATTCATTAATCAATTGAATTGTCCTAAGGGCTTTTGAAGAAGATGATGATAGAAAATAACATATATGAGGTTGAAAAGTTAAAGTTAGGCCTGCCAACGTTAACACCCCATAATCATTCTTAACAAGAACAAAAAATGAGCTTAAGCCCCAAACATTAGACTAAAAAACGATGAAAAAGAAAGGACCATCTTATGAGTACATGAAGAACAAAATGAATTGTTTCTAAGGGATATTTTAGTGATTAAGAATTTAAATATTTATTTTTAAAGTATAAGGTTTTAATCTTGAGAAAGGGGACATAAGGTTAATGAGAATAAAATGAATTATTTGTTATTGTGTAGTTTATGCTTCAATAGATCTCTCAATAGAGAGAAAAAAAAAGAAAAAAAAAACTTTGCAACTAATTATCCTTGTACCCATTAAGAATTTTCATAACTAAGACTAAATTTTGAGTGAATATAAAGTTTCTTAACATGATATTATATTCTAAGTTCACACCCTTTATTGTTTATCTTTAATGCTTTGCCCTTATCTATAGTTAGATGTGTACAATTTAAATCAATTCAATCCATAACTCATAGGAATTAAATAAAGTTAATTTATCATTTAGTTCAATGTTTATATAATAGGCTTGCCTGACACATGTTAAATAAGTACATTCAACTACTCATTTTCCACAATAAATGCTAAAAAATAATATTTTTAGGCTAAGAATATAGTATTTTGGGGCTTAAGTTGTAAAGTCTTTTAGGCCTCTTTCAGCCATTGTTCCACAACTAGTTTTTACAAGTTGTTTCTGGGACCTTAAATGAATCATACTATTTTACCTTGAATTTTCTATATATGATTAAATTATCATCTTGATTTTGATACTTAAATTATTAGGTTAATACTAAGGTAAGAAGAATTTTATTAAGTAGTAAAACTTGGATCTTGGAATAATAGTGGTTGCTTGGGAAAGATCAATTTGGAATAAAAGAGTTTCACCTTTTAGAGATTGAACTTTAAGTTTAGATGCAAAAGTATAAATCATGGCTTTGGAATTGATCCTTTCAGCATTTTGTAATTGTGAGTTTTTACTCACAAATCCATATTTTGTAAAATATTCTTATCACTTAAAGAAATTGTAAAGTTTGTGTAGCAGCTAAAGGAAATTGGTCTAGCATAAAGACTAGATTTTACTAAATTAAGCAAAGAATCTTGAAAGTTTGTAAAACTTGCATCCATCATCACAGTAAGGATAGAGGTTTCTAAACCTTTGTTTGTGAGAGATTTAATTCTTATTTGTACTAATTTTATGTGAATGTATTTGTATTATTTTTCTTTGTGAATTTGTAAAAATTTTTGAAAGGTAAATGTCTCTTCCATTATATTAATTGTAAAATTTGTTTGAAAAAATTGAGTTATGAAAGTTTGTAAGTTTTTTCTTTTGAATTTTTAAAATTTCTCAGTCATTTATTTCTTTAAAGAAATCTTCTAGGGTTATTTCTTCATTATTGTTATCTTATGAGTCTTAGAGCTTTATGAATAGGAAATGGTTTGAATAAGAGTTTGAATAGGAAATGGTTTTGCATAGTATTAAGTTCATATCTTAAGGATCAAAATATTTTATTTCTTACAGTCCAAGAATTTTGATTAGAATACACTTGCCTAAGCCAAAAGGGTTTCACTAACGAAGAAATTCAAGGTAAGAAAACTCAACAACAAGTGTGCTAAAGCAATGAAAAAATATGAATGAGAATGTGTGAAATCACCAATGTTCAAAATGAACAATGATTGTATGACTTTGATATCAAACTATTTTACAAAGTATGGTTTTACAAGTCTAAACTTACAATTACAAAATGTTGGAAGGATACCTTCCAAAGCCAAAGTCTAATCTTTAAAAGGTGAAACTTCTTTACTCCAAACTAGTCTTTCTTGAGCAAACACGATTATTCTAAATTCTATTCAATGGAAAGATATTAATCTTCTAGAAGAATGAATCTTGGAAGAAGTAGTAAAACTTAAGTTGCAAAAGCAACTTGAACCAAACACAAAAATCTCGAAAATAAACTAATACTAGGTTTGAAAAAGTTGTTTTGATCTTTAATAGGAGATCAATGAGTTCCCAATTTATAGAAAAGGCTTTTATAGCATTAACTATTGATTTAAGACACAACTATAGTCTTCCTCCTACTACAAACCTTTCTTATAAACCACATATACAATTGCCCTGATTTTCTATTTTAGATTTACCAAACACCTCTTTACGAAATATTGATTATGGTACAAATATCCCTCATTTAGTATATAAAAACCCTATAACCCAATCTTCTCTAACCTTACCTACTTCATTTGCAACTACAGAAAACATTCCAAATGAATTGTATGTTTTTGAAAAGTATTTTCAAATTAATAAAAAATATTTACATGATGATTTTTACACCTTCCATAATTTAGAGAAAAGCCATAATTTTTTTCAAAACTTGTTACATGAACACCATAACATACAAAATCATTTTTATGATTTTATTTTTTTAATAAAAAGCATATATATATATATATAGTGACTAGTTTAAAATATATGCTTCTCAAAATAACATTTTATATCCTTTCAAGAATTCTACAAATCTTTTTATCAATATAAATAAAATTAGTGAATGAATTACAACTAATGACCAAATTATAGAAGCTGAGTATCCTTCCCTTAGACAACTCAAATTAACTCACCTGTACAAAATTGTTGAGTTAGCACCTTATAAAATTTTTCAAGAAAACAATGATCTAAGGAAACTTTCCAAAATAATCATCTAACAAAATAACTTTACAAATACCCACCTTCACCACATAAAAACCTAGCTAACCGAGATAGGAAAACAAGTTTAAATATTTTCCCTTTGCACATCACCCCCATGTTTGAAATCCACAAATTAAAGAATCCCTTGTTGAAACCTTGCCAAGTCCCAAAACCACTCCAAACCCAATATACCAATGATGACTTTATCTAAACCCTTAAAATCCACCTTGAAGAATTACAACCATCCTCTTCACATATTAAGAAAAAAGTCCTCACCATAGGAAAAAAATTAGATGAAGAAGCCTTCATCCTTAGAGAACCCTAGTTCAACTGCCTCTTTTGGCTAAGGCCCATATTTGGCCTAAGATAAATTTAATGCCTCTTCCATCTATGAATGAAATATTGATGACATGATTGAATATAATATTCTCAGTCTTTTATAACAAATGAACATGATAGGAAATGCCTACAAAACCCAAAATCAAATTTTAAATAGAACTGTTATTGAACTCCTAATTGTAGGATTCTTATGACAGTTAAAAGGATGGTGGGACTATAAACTTATAAAGGGACAAAGATTTATAATCTTAATCTCTATCAAAATCATAAAAGATAAGGTACTCATTTATGATAATTTAAGAAATCTCATCAAGGATATTTCCATTTATCTTATTCTAATGATTTCTTTACATTTTATAAGAAACCCCTCACTCAGGGACAAAAATGTTGAACTACTCAATAACCTCAGGTGTAGAAAGCTAAATGACTTCCAAAATTACAAAGTAACTTTTCTTACCAAAGTCATACTTAGGGAAGATTCAAACAAACCATTTTGGAAAGAAAAGTTTATAGCAAGACTTCTGACCCTTTTAGGAGAAAGGGTTAGAAATACCTTGAAAACCACCTATGACAATCCAATCCCATATGATCAATTGGGAATATTATATCAATAGTTTAAAACTTTAAAAATCACCTCAAATGGGAATTAAGACAATCTTATTTTAAGGTTAGAACACTTTATTAATAGTTTGACCTACATTTTCTAAAACTTGAAAATATTAGGAGAACACTTTTATTTAAAATAATCCTTCAAATATAAGAAACCTTATAGACAAAACAAACAACTTTACTATAACAAACCAAAAAATCTTAGTCAAAAACTCTAAGAGAAACCCCTCTCTAATCAAAACCTTACCAAAAGAGATCACTTACTATAGATGTGGTAAGAAAGGACATATCTTTAAGTAATGTAAAGTTAATTATAGGTTATAAGAGCTTTAATTAGAAAAAGAAACCCTTGAAAAACTTAAGGCCCTTCTTTTGTCCTCTAATTTTAGGTTTGGTATTTTGTAACCTTCTAAGAAAGAACCCTTCCAACTAGATGAACTTTAAACCTCCTTGTCATAACCTCCTCGTCTTAATAAGGGACAATAATTCATTCTTCATTTTATCAAGAATAAATTTAATTTTGCTTTGCAAAAAGCCTAATTAGAGGAACTCTAAAAAACCATTGAAACTAAAAAAATCCTTCAAATCTCTCATCAACTAGCCAAACACCATATAATCTTACCACAATCCTCAACAAACATACTTCCAAAAAATCCATACTTACTATTCAGGACCTATAAGCTCTAATCAAAACCATTAAAATGAAACTTAGGGAACTTAAACAAAAACAACAGAAAATGAAGAAGTTTTCTAACTTTTTCTTATAAAATACATGGAAATTGAAGAAACTGAAAACATGGAAAACTGAGAATCCATTCCAGAAGAACCCAATGATCTTGAAAGCCCAGAAAAATTCCCCCAAATTTTCTTTTTACTCTCAAAGAAAGTACTTCGCAAAAGTATTTGATCAAAGCTACCCTTATTTTTGTAGAAGATTTTAAATTTGATATTGTAGCCTTATTTGATATAAGAGCACATTTAAACTAAATCAAACAAGAAATAGATTTTAAAAAATTTCAAAAAACCAAGACTAAACGACTAACAATAACCAACAATTTCAAAATGACTATCATTAATAAAACCATTGCTTTCATTCAAAATAAAAACTTTAGCTCAAAACCTCTTTCATCGTAGTAAAAAATATGCATCATATAAGAACCTCATTATCAATTTAATCACTTCCTATATTGATACTTATGAGGGTATCTCCTTCAAAACTAAATTCCAAAGACTTGTTTTTCTTTACATAAAAAAGGCTAAAAACAAGAAATCTTAATCTCATAAAGGTCTATTCCATCTAAGAGAATAAGATTAATACTCTTATTATAGCTAAATGACAACACCATTTTTATTTGTAGAAGGATGTTTCCCTACAAAAAATCTAACAATAACTTCAAAACTTTAGCTCAAGAGAAAACTTCTTTTTTCTAGCAATGCTTCTAAAGAGAACTTTGTTCTAACCTTTCCAAATGCCTTATGGAAAATGAATTCCCATAAAAGCATGATTTATACAAATGAACACAAAATTAGAAACCCACTATAGAAAATAAATCCAATACTTAAAATCAAAAGGATTGATTTATAACTATAGGTCTCTTAGGTATTATGCAACATTCTATGTTGACAAATAGTTTGAAATAGAACATGACACTCCTAGGTTAGTTATCAATTATAAACCACTAAATTGTTAAGCCCATCTTTGATGGTCAATGTTAGATTTGTTCTCAACAGCATTTGACATAGTTTTCTTGGTTGATTTGATGTTATGAATGCCATTGAGATGCAAATAGGTCGTTGGTCAAAATTGTTGAGATGCAGAGAGGTTGTTGGTCAAAACCATTGATAGTAGGTCAATTCTGAAGTCAAGGAGTCAATATTGACCGTTGACCCTAAATTTTAAAAATCAAATTTGACTATTAATTGTAGGGTAACCCTTAGGACTCAATGTTGACCTTTGATGATTGTGCAACCTTAAAAATCAAGACTTAGAAATACATTCATGCATGTTTTAAAAGATAATAAGGCTATAAAAAAATAAGAGAGAATGAAAAAAAGAGTGATTGAATAAGGATAGGTGTAGCGGCAAGGAGAGGTGCATTACCAAGGAGAGGTACGATTGACAAAGAAGGCAAGCACCGAAGAGCCGCATGATGAACGACAAACCAAAGGAAGGTGCAACCAATAAAGGAGGCAGCCGTATAAAGAAAGAATAGAGTTGCAGTAGTAGGCAGCCACACTAAAGGAAGGAGAGTTGTAGCAATAGGCAGCACACCAAAAGAGAAGGTGCAACAGCCACCCAAAGGAGAAGTTGCAACAACCACCAAAGAGAGAGACAATAGCAAATCAACCACACCAAGGAAGAGGGCGTGTAGCGGCAAACTACACCAAGGAAGGTACAATTAGAAAACCAAAGAAAGGTGCAACCAACAAAGGAGGCAGCCACAATAAAGGAAGAAGATAGTTGTAGTAGCAGTCAACCACACCAAAGTATAAAGAGTTGTAGAAGTAAGTAGCCACAACAAAAGAGAAGCCACCTAAAGGAGAAGGTGTAACAACCACCCAAAGGAGGAGATGCAGTAGCAATTTGAAGGAGAAGATGCAACAACCATATGAAGGAGAAGGTGCAACAACCACTTGAAGGAGAAGGTGCAACAACCACCTAAAGGAGAAGGTACAATAACCACCCAAAGGAGGAGACAACAACAAATCAACCACACCAAGGAAGAGGGTATGCAACAATAAACCATACCAAGGAGAGGTGTGTAGTGGCAACTAATCAATGACACTAAGGAGAGGTGTGTAGTGGTAGTAAATCAACCACACCATAAGGTGTGCAACAACAACCGATCAACCATACTAAAGGAAAAGGTGTGTAGCGACAAACCAAGGAGAAGGAAACAATTGCAGCAAGAAGAAGGAAGTAATTGCAAGAAGGGGAAAGCAACAACTGCAACAAGGAGAAGGTGATAGTAGAGAAATGAGAAGATTCGTGTTCTGCAATAACAGCTTATGCCCATTAAGTGATCCTTCTCAAGAAAGTTCTAGTCATAAACCTTTTGAGAAACTTCTTGAAAAAGGGTGAGAGACCCTTTGAGTGAACAGGAGATCATTATAAGTGGTTGAGGAGTAATCCTTCCAAAAGTGGTTAAGGAGTGATCCTTCCACAACATTAACTATATCCCTTAATAACAAGAGTGGATTATATGATTTAGGAGTGATCATATCACACCATGTACATAGCTCACACATTGTGGGTGAATCACGTAAAAATTGTTGTGTGTTCTTGGGTGCTTACATTCGATTGATATTCATATGGCTGCTCTCATATAAATAAGATAAAAAGTAAATCATCAACTTTAACAAGTCACAGAGGTTAATTCAAATAGATTTGCAAAAAATGAGCATCTCACACTAATTTACCCCCTCCCCATTTTAGTGTGAGACCTAAAAAGGTCCTCATTAAATGGTATCAGAGCTAGTTTCCTCTGTTGATCCATTTTTTCTACTTTGATCTGAAATTATCTATTATTGCTGCGAATTTTTATTGGTCGATATCATAGATAGCAGGAAAATGTTAACAGTAAAGACATTCTCATTTTTTATGGACAAAATTATTAGTTATGGAAAAATGTAATACTCTCATATCTGATGTCACTTAGTATGGATGTGTTTGAATTTACTATTGGTGGCTTTATCCCCATTGTTGAAGGTGGTGCTGCTATGACGCCTTATAATAAGAAGAATTTGGAGTGTGATGGAAAGACGAAAAATGCCTTATATGCCTCTTTATCAGACAAAGAATTCACCAAAGTGATAGGGGTGTAACACAACCAAACAAATTTGGGACAAATTGAAAACTATTTATGAAGGAGAAAGGGTTGTGAACGAAGCCAAGTTACAAATTTAAAGGAGTATATTTGAATACATAAAGATACAAAATGATGAATTTGTGGATACCTTCTTTACAAGATTAAATAAAATTGTGTGCTTTATTGGAGGCCATGAAGAGGAGATTAACGATGCCACTGTGGTAAGGAAAATACTTAAAACCTTACAGGAAGTTTCCAGTGCTAAGGTCTTCTCCATAGAAGATAGAGATTTGGATAGACTACCTTTAGTTGATTTGCACAACATATTGGTAACTTATGAAATTAGAATAGTCCTAATGAGGAAAGAAAATTAGTCTAAGGCAGAGAAGGAGTTGACCTTCAAGGCAATGAAGAAATTAAAGATCAAAGACCAAGAAGAATAATTCGACAACAGCTCTTGAGAAGAAGATGGTGATACTAAACTGGATAATGTCTTGATATACATTGCTAAAAATATGAGAAATGGAAAAGGAAAGTACAAGGGAAAATTACCCTTAAAGTGCTTTGGCTTTGGAGAAATTGGACACTTTGTTGTGGATTGCCCAAAAAGAGGAGAAGCAAACAGTGATGATGATGATGAGATGGTCTCGAGGAGGAGAACAAATCAATCCATCTATTATAAAAGAAGAATTTTTATGAGCAAACTAGATGAAGAAGATTTTAAAGAAGAAGTTAATGATGATTCCAATGATGATGCTGCAGGGAATGTGTTGATTGCTCAAGTAGATGTTGAACAAGAATCTTCAAGTGATAAGGAATGAACCGAAGAGGAAGATGATAAGTTGGTACAACAACTTGAGAATGAGTTGAGAGCTTGTTTACACAAAAACAAGTAGTTGAAAAAAGAGGTAAATCATCTCAAGAAGCGGTATAAAGATTCTACTATCAATGAATTTGATCTCCAGGTGAAAGAGAAGGAGTACACGAAGAGAATTGAGGAGCCAAGTGCACTTGAGGCAAAGCAAGGCAAGATACATAAAGATTTTGGCACTAAGGTGATTGTACAAGAGCAAGAGGTGTTAATTTTGCAAGCTAAGCTCCACAAAGTTGAGTCCAAATTGAAGAAACATTAAGAAAGCTTTATAGAGGCCATGAAAGTAAGAGGAAAGTCATCTTTAGCAAATTCCATCAAAGAGGATGCTATTAAAAAATTGGATAGGTGTCTAAGCAAACAAAGACCTCATTCCATAGGTAAGAAAGGACTTGGCCATAGTGAAAAGCTGAATGAGAAGCTAACGAAGAAGAAGAAAATTGTGTTTGTGCCTCAAAGCAAACACGATGACATTATGGAAAAGAGAAACCAACCCAAGCTAAAATGGGTTAGGAAAGATGTGGTGAAAACTCTTATCCAAAGGAGAAAGGTTGTCAAAGATGGAAAGAAAGTTGCCACAACAATTGCTGAAAATAGGAGATATGAACTTGGTAAAAGAAGAAAATCCAGATTTAAAGGATTTTGCTAGCACTATGGTAAGTGTGGGCATAAGGATAATATGAGTTGGAGTAATGAGCCTATAATGAAAAGGAATGTGAGGCAAGAGTTTGAAGGGAGACTCTATCAAGAAAGGAGACAGTCTCAAGTGAAAAGAAGTCATATTCCACTAAGAAACATATTTGATTTATTGGGAGAAATCTGTAAAACATGCGAAAAGGTTTGACATACTGCTAAGGATTGCTTGACATTGCTGCCCGGTCAAAGAGTGCAAAGGAGAACACCCACACATGCTCTTACATTCGACCAAACATTATTACCCAGTTAAAAAGTGCAAAGAAGAACACCTACTCATACTCTTACATCCAGCCAAAGAAGAAGAGGAATATAAATGACTATGGTTGTGGAAGTAGCCTTAAAAGATTTCAAGAAAGAAAAGTAATAGATCCTGGACAGTGGTTGCTCTTCACATATGATAAGAGACTCCAAGGTGTTGAAAAAAGTAGTAAAATATGATGCAGGGATAGTAACATTTGACAATGATGGTGCCTTAAAGATTAATGGTATCGGTGCTGTTGAACTTGGTGTAGAAAAATTGAAGTCAAAGAAAGTGCTTTATGTTAAAGGGATAAAACACAATCTTATCAATGTTAGTCAACTTTGTAATGACAGACATGAAGTTACTTTTAGTAAGAATTACTGCATAGTAAAAAGATTAAGTGATGGTGTTGTTCTTATTGAGGGTGAAAGAATAAATGGAAACTTATACCAAGTTTCCAAAAGTAAAAATACATGCTATATAAGCACTGAAGATGAGAATTTGTTGTTGTATAGAAGATTAGGACATCTTGGACAAAAAGGCTAAACATGTTGTTAAAAAATGAAATTGTGAAAGATGTACCTAAGTGGAGAAGAGAGAGATGCAATCTGTAACACGTGTCAAAAAGGGAAAATCGTGAATACTCCCTACAAAAATGTGGAGATTCAAACAAAGAAGCCATTGAAGCTTTTACATTCGGACATTTGTGGGCATATGAGACAAAAATCAACAAAAGGTCATAGGTACTTCATTTCTTTCATTGATGATTTTACAAGAATGACTTGTATTATGTTCTTAAAATATAAATCAGAGGCTCTTAACAATTTTAAGAGCTACATGAGGCTAGCCAAAAATCAGTTGGGGGGAAAAATTAAAAGGCTCAGGACGGACAATTAGATAGAATACATATGCAATGAATTTGGAGATTATTTAGAGAAGTATGAAGTAAAGCATGGATATACTTGTCCTTACACACCCGAACAAAATGGAGTGGCTGAAAAAAGAATAGAAGCCTAGTAGATATGGCAAGAACCATGATGGGTAAACATAGTACTTGACATGTCTACTGGCGAGAGGCTATCACTACTGCAACTCAAATTCAAAACAGATGCTTGATGAGCCACATACAGAGAAGACACTCTATGAGTTGTGGAATGGAAAGAAGCCAAGTGTAAAGTATTTTAAAGTGTTTGGAAGCCCATGCCTAATTAAAATCAAAGTCAAGTGTCTCAGCAAAATTGATGAGAAGGCTGATGAAGGCATATTCTTGGGCTATGTACCAAATGGAAGAGGTTTAAGATACTACAACAAAAGGTTGTAAAACATTATAGACAACTTTGATGTTAAAGTGATTGAAGATGGTTCCACAATGTAATCATAGCATGAGGACGCTAAAGATATCATGTGTGGTAACAAAAAAGAATATGAAAGTGATGAATCAAAGGCTATTCAGTATGAGGAAGACATTGATTCTCAAGTTACAAGTGATGAAGAAGAAAAATCATGACATTCCCAAACTTATAGAAGAGTCAAAGCTGAAGTTGAGGCTAGAGAAATTATTGGTAGTAAAGACGATTTTATGCAGACTAGAAGAGGACTAAAAGGTGGTGAACAAGCCTTATTGATATTCGAGGTTGAAACCAAGTTAATGGAAGAAGCATTAAAGCATAGGGAATGAGTATGTGCTATGAATGAAAAGCTTGATCAAGCTAGATACATGTCTCAAAGATGTGAAGTTCTATAAAGGGAATATGGACAAATTTTACATAAAGGAATATAAACAGGGTCGGTTAATTGTTGTGGTTTATGTTGATGACATAATTTTTACTGCAATAAAGAAGGCCTTTTGCACTGGTTTTAACTATTAGATAAAGAAGTTTGAGATGTTTATACTAAGTGAAATAAAATTCTTCTTAGGGTTACAAGTTTTGCAAAGTAAGGTTGAAATTTTTCTCTCCTAAGAAAAGTATGCTTGTGAGCTGTTAAAAAGGTTTAAGATGAAGAACTCTAAACAATTAAGTATTCTCATCACTGTTGGAACAAAGTTAAGCAAAGATAAATAAGACAAGATGGTTGATCAAAAGGAATACAAAAAATTGATTGGATGTTTATTGTATTTAATAGCATTAAGGCCAAATCTTATTTTTGTTGTAACATTTTGGGCTAAATTTCAAAGTGAGTCCAAGGAATCTCATCTCATGTCTGTTAAGAAAATTTTGAGATATGTGAAAGACACAACAAATTATGGGTTGCTTTATGATAGAAGTAGATGATTTAATTTGTATGGGTATACAGATTAGGTTGGAAATTGTAATGATAGAAGATCAATGTCAGACGGTGCATTTTATTTAGGTAGTAGATGTGTTTTATGGCATAGCAAGAAGAAAAAATTAGTAACTCTAAGTACTGTAGAGGCTGAATATGTGACTGTTACTTAGGCTTGTACTAAACTTATATAGATGAAACAACAACTTGAAGATCTGAAGGTAGATATGCAGTTGCCATTACTAATTGGTTGTGACAACCAAAATGCCATCAATTTATCAAAGAATCCTATCCAACACTTCAGATCTAAACATATTGAAATCAAGTACCATTTCATTAAAGAAAAAGTTGAGAAAAATAAAGTAAAACTGGAGTATGTGTCTACTGTAAAGCAAGTTGTAGATATATTCACTAAACCTCTATCAAGAGAGATGTTCTGGATGTTGAGACCGACCTTATGTGTCCAACCGCCCCCTAGAGATTGAGGTATGCCTCTAACCCCTTTCTCCTTCTCTCTTCTATTATTCTTTGGATTTGTTGTTAAAAGGGGAAATATTTTTCATAAATCCAAAGAGAGTATATACTGATCAAAAGGAAAGTAGCTTGATAAATAAAAGGAGAGAAATTGTGAAGGGGGAGAAGCAGAAAATAGGGGGAAGTTAAAGATTGTTTGGAGTCATGTCCATATGCAAAAAGGGAGATGAATGTTTAAAGGGGAGCTGTGAATGTCAAAAGTTACTATTTGTGCATTCCTGTCAAAAATTGCTATTTATGAATCAATGATTGTTAGATTTAATGTGTTGCTAACAAATCCAAAGGGGGTGATTGTTGAGCCCATCTTTGATGGTTAATATTGGATTTGTTGTCAACATCATCTCATATAGTTATCTTTGTTGAATTGATATTATGAATGTTGTTGAGATGCAGAGAGATTGTTGGTCAAAACCGTTGATAGTAAGTCAATTATGAAGTCAAGGAGTCAATGTTGACTGTTGACTTTAAATTTTAGGAACCAAATCTAACTATTAATTGTAGGGAAACCCTCGAGAATCAATGTTGATCGTTGATGATTGTGCAATCCTAAAACTTAAAACATATAAATACATTCATCATCTTTCAAAAGATAATAGGGCTATAGAAAAATAAGAGAAAACAACAAAGAGAGTGACTAGCCAAGCAAAGGTGCAGCCAGCAAATGAGGCAGCCACTAGAGAGAGGGTGTGTGTGTTAAACAGTAAACCAAAAGAGGTAATCACACCAAAGGAAGAAGTGTTGTAATAACAGGTAACCACACCAAAAGAGAAGGTGCAATAGCTACTAAAGAGAGAGGGCGTGTGTGTTGAACAGTAAACCAAAGGAAGGTGCAGCCGATAAAGGAGGTAGTCAGACCAAAGAAAGGAGTGTTGCAATAGTAGGTAACCACACCAAAAGAGAAGGTTTAATAGCTACCCAAAGGAAAAGGTGCAGCAACCACTTGAAGGAGAAGGTGCAACAACCACTAGTAGGAGAAAGTGCTATAGCCACCTAAAGGAGAAGATGTAACAACCACTCAAAGAAGAAGGTAAAATAACCACTTGAAGGAGAAGGTGTAGTAGCCACCCAAAGGAAAAGGTGCAGCAACCACTTAAGAGGAATACAAGAGCAAATCAACCATACCAAGGAAGAGGGTGTGCAGCAGGAAACCACACCAAAGAGAGGTATGTAGTGGCAACCAATCAACCATACAAAGGAAAGGTGTACCGCGGCAAACCAAATAAAAACTAGCAATTGCAACAAAGAGAAGGAAGCAATTGCAGTATGGAGAAGACAACAATTGTAGCAAGGAGAAGGTGTCAGCAAAGAAAGGAGAAGATCCACGTTCTACAATAACAGCCTGTGCGCATTGAGTGATCCTTCTCAGGAAAGTTCTAGTCACAAATCTTTTGATAAATTTCTTGAAAATGGGTGAGAGACCCTTTGAGTGATCAGAAGATCAATCCATTAAGTGATTGAGAGATTAAATTTTTGATTAGGAGATTATTGTAAATGGTTAAAGAGTAATCCTTCCACAAGTGGTTAAGGAGTGATCATTCCACTACATTAACTGTATTCCTTGATGACAAGAATTGATTCTATGATTTAAGAGTAATACTATCACATTGTGGATATAGCTCACACATTGTGGGTGAACCACATAAAATTGTTGTGTGTTCTTGGGTACCCATGTTTGATTGATATCCATATGGTTGCTCTTAGATAAAAAAAATAACATAAAAATTAGATCATCAACTCTAACAAGTCACATAGGTTAATCCAGATATATTTGTAAAAAACGAGCATCTCATATTGATTCACCTCTCCCTCTTTCATCTCACACTGATTCACCCCTTCCCCCTCTCAGTGTGAGACCTAAAAAAGTCCTCAAACAAAGTTGTGAAATGGATTAGATATCCAATTCTCAACAAAAAACATATTTTACAAAAATACCTTTATTGTCTTATTTAAATAGTATGAATGAAACGTTATGCCTTTTGGTCTAAAAAATGCTCCTTCAAAATTTCAAAAAAATCGAGAATGAAATTTTTTAGCCATATTCAAAATTCTACATTGTTACTTATGATGTTCTTATCTTTTCCAATTCAATTGAACAACATTTTAAACATTGCAGATTGTTTTTTCTGTTATAAAATAGAATAGATTGGTAATATCGCAATCAAAAACCTCTCTTTTTCAAACAAAAGTTAGGTTTCTTGGCCATTACATTTCTAAAGAAACCATTACTCCCATTGAGAGGGTTCTGAAAAATTCCCTGGCAAAATCACAAACAAACCTTAATTCCATGGATTTTTAGAGAGTCTTAACTATGTTTTAAACTTATTCGAAATATAAATGGAATTGCAAAACCCTTAAATGATCATCTTAAGAAAAACCCTACATCTTAGACATTTCAACATATAACCCTCATATAATAGATCAAAAGCTAGGTCTAAGAAATCCCTTACCTCTATTATGTAAATCCATTAGCTTTAAAAATAATGGAAATTGATGCCTCTAATTTAAGATATAGAGGTATCTTTAAATAATTAAAAAATAATAGAGAGCAATTAATCCAATTTAATTTTGGAGATTAGAATAATTGTCAAAAGAATTATTATACAATCAAAAAGGAGATTTTATTAATTTTCATATGCATTGAATTTCAAAATGATTTATTAAACTAAAAATTTCTTTTTCACATTGATCGTAAATTTGTAAAAGAAGTTTTACAAAAGAATGTTCCAAACATATTTTTGTCAGATGAGAAGTCATTCTTTCTATCTTTGATTTCAAGATTAAATATATCAAAGAAGATAAGAATTCCATTCTTGACTTCTTAACCTGAGAATTCCTCTGAAATAGATCCTAAAATGCCAAGGAATTCCAAAGGCAAAGGAAAATCCCTTATCCATAACCTAAAATTAGAAAAATCCCTAATTCTAGAACCTATAAAACCAACCAACTAAGCCTAGTCCATTAAGAAGAGCAAGAGGCCTTATCCTCATAACATGAACAACTACAAGTCCACTAATGGGTAGAGTCTCCTTCCAATTCATCAGAATTGATTTTTGCATTACAAAATCTATCTCAACTAGAAGAAATTAAATCTCTAAATTCGGATTTCAAAATGAATGAGATAAGATTTTCAAAATGTCTATCTCCAAAAGATTTATGAACTCTTCATAAATCATTTTAACACATCCATACACTATAAAAAAGAATTTAGTATATTTTGTCAAAACCCATTTTTAAAATGTTTTTACTATAGAAGTTGGATTTTATGAAAAAGATCCCTTCATAGCCATTTCCAAAATTTTCCCATTTGGAAGTTATTTCAAGTCATCAAACCTTACAAAACCTTAATCTTATTATGGAGCAATCCTTAAAACAACCGGCTTTGCAAGATTTAAACACTTTCACCTTGACAAAGCCTAGTTTGGCCTTGCATACTTAACTTTCCATATCCTACAAGTTATTCACCCCATCAATTAGGATAAGATCTCTCAAAGCCAAAATCCCTTCCCACTAATGTCAAAATTAAATTCAACCATTCTCTATCTTTCTTATATTGGGATTATTAACAAGTATGATTTAATACCTTTTCCTTCAAAACCAAAAAGGTAGCCATTCTTGGTTATTCTACTTCAATACAAAAATTTACCTTAAAAAAATCCCTAGTTGGTTTAAATAATGATAGTGTTATTTTGGTTCTTCATTGGATATATTTATCCCTAAAGTTTGAGGTAGTTGCAACCTATTTAAACAAAAATATGAACTTACAAATAAAAAAAAATATTCCTTCCTATTTTTAATTTCTTAACAAAATTACTCTTATCTTCGTATTTTAAGTATTAAAATCAAGATGATAGTTTACTCATATCCAAAAAAATTAAGGCAAAATGGTGAGATTCATTTAAGGTCCTAAAAAAACTTGTACAACCAACTATGGAACAATGGCTCAAATAGGCCCAAGAGACTTTATAGCCTAGGCTTTAAAACATTACATTCCTGGCCTAAAAATCTCATGCTTTAGCCTTTCTAGTTATGGCCCAAATGGAACAGGAATATTATACAATAACGTAACAATTATTGTAAAACAAAACCACTTTATCCTAGGCCATTTCTAAATCAAGTGAGCCCATTATTGATCTCCAAAAATGATAATAAATATGACTATTTTGGAATCTTCACTTTAATAAGATGAAAAAAATGAGTATTTTCTAAATTATCAAAAAACAACAAACAAACCTTCAATGATTGTCAACTCCATAAAATGACAAACCAATTTTTTGTGACTGCCAACTCCATAAAACAACAAACCAACTTTTGGTGATTAGAAGCTCCACAAAAGATGAACCAACTTTTAATGACTAACAACCCAACCACAAAACAAGAAAATTTTTGTAGATTCCCTACCAATTAGAAAAGACTCATGAATAGCTACAGAAAATTCATAACTAGCTATAGAAGACTTCCTCCAACTATAAAAAGAGGCAGAAGGAACACAAAAAGGGCATAAGAAACACTCTTAATCTTTTTTTTTTTCCTTTACATCCTTCTATATCCCTTCCCCTTAAATTTACATTTCCCTTTTTTCCCCTTTATTAGTTGTCTCCTACAAATCTTCAAATCTTTGTAAGTGTTTGCTTAAATAAAGTTTATATTTGTTATTTCTTATATACAAACAAAGATTTTCTTATAATTAAGTTACTAGATTACAAGAGTCAAATAAGGAAACAAAAAATTAGAAAAATACTATTTTCATAAATTGATATATTATATTCTCTATTTATTTAAATTGAAATACTTTAATCTATTCAAATCTAAGTTTTGGATTCCCTACACTCCCCCTTTAAGTTAGTGAATAAATATCTATCATTTTCAACTTGCTTACGTTTAATTTAAATCGTAGTTTTGACATTACTTTGGTAAGGACTTTTGTTTATAGGAAATTAGTCGAAATGTAGGGTAAATTGATACCTCCACTTTTCACTTGCTTGTTGATGAAATTTTGATCTATTTGCACGTGCTTCATTTGGTGATGTTAGACTGGGTTATTGACAATGCTAATTGCCAACTTACTATCATTGTACCATATTGTTGGAATAGGCAAGTGTACATAAAAGTCTTCCATGAGCCTATCCAATCAATTTACTTCACAATTCCCTTGAGCAATGAGTTTATACTCTACTTTATATATTAACGCCAAAGATTATTGATTCTTTAGTAGAATTCAAAATAAATTAATAACAAATTTTTTTATTCTATATCTTCCTTTAGTTCATTGTTATTTGACACAAACTTTTTAATTAATCTTTTATCAATTAAATTATTTATGAAAAACTCTTTATATATAATTTATTAATAGTGTTAAGTTAAGAAAGATGGGTGAATTTAAACAATAAATTCGTAAGTTGATCTATTTAATTTTAGATCATGTTCTTTATAGAAATTAAACAAAAACTTAACTATAATTATCAAGTAATTATGAAATTATGGACCTAAATTCTAAACTAACATTAGATCATAAAGTATAATTATCTAGTATGCATCATACTAGTTAAATGATATAATCATAAACAATAATTATAATAGAAGAACATGGGAATTCAAAGAAAAAAAATAGAATAGAAATAATATCAATGAATCTCACAATACTCCTTCCAATGACTTAAATCCTTATAACCAAAAATAAAACTATAGTATTGCATATTATATGCATATACACATGAAAGAAAGAAAAGAAAGGTAACTATGTCTTTGTTTTGATACCCTAACATTTTTATTTATAACTTTGAAGGAGAATAAAAATAATATAAAGAAAGTTGGATGTTTCCTCTTTAGAATTAAATCAACTCATTAGAGAACAACTCCTAATTAAGATAACTTTGACAAACATATAAGCTAGATTAAGGATGTTATTTCATAGCTCAATTCTTTAAGATCTATGTAAATAGGTCTGTTTTAGAAAGTTCAAGATGCTTATTTTAATTGTCATGAAAGTTCCAAATCCATCTAACAATATTTAGAATGTGAAATTTCCAAAATACCTCAATTGGTCAAATTTTCTCAAAATTGCATTTTTAAGTTTCCAAATTGCTCTAATCTATTTAATCTTCTCTTAAAATATAAAATCAACTACAATAAGTACATTTAGGTAGAAAATACATCAAAAAGGTTAGATATAAGAAAATAAATATAATGTACATAATATACTTATTAGTTTTCTTCACATTTAACTTTTGTTAGTGCTTGAGTAAAATAAAAAAAAAGTAAAGCAAATCCTAACTCACATTTGTTGAAATCATGATTGCATTTAGCACATGTAATAAGATTTTAAATTTCTAGGTCACCTTTAGTAAATGAGTTTTGTTTTACAATGGTTTTCAGAAGGTATACCAATAAAATCCTTCATGAATGTAATGCATGTACCACATAAAATAAAAGAAAGCACTGAATAGTAATCAAGCTTATGACATCTCTCAAATATGAATAACAACTTAGAACCTAACAAGACTAAATAAGCATGTCAATCATACTTTAACTATCACTCATATATCCACACATACTTTTAAATAAGCTCATTTAAATCCATGATTAATAGAATTGCAACAAGTAACATCTACCAAGCAATTACCCTTATCTTATTATAACAAAAAAATAAGAAATTGAAATTTTCCTCCTTTTTATTTTTTTTATTTTATTTAGAGGCTACATTATTATATTTTATAAACGCTTACTTGCCTTTTTTTACATAAATACTAAGATTTGTAATGAGAGTAATTGGTTACTTAACAAGTCATACACTTAGAGTGCTTTGCATACTTATATTTTTAAGCACCTTTTGACATAAAGATCAACATTTGTAATAGAGACCCCCAATTACCAAGTAACTTAAAACATTAGAGTAAATTACTTTAACAAACTTTCAACCTCCTTCTTATTCCTTTTTCCTTTTTTCTTTTTCTTATGTTTCTTGTTCTTTTATCTATTTAAACTTTCAACCTTTAAGAAGTAATCACAAGTTAAACATCACAAAAGCAACCATACCAAATCATAAATACACAAAAATCTTTCTAAAAAGCATACACTTTAACACTCATTATAGTTGAAATACTTTTAACTCAATCCATAAGGCCTTATTAAATTCTAAACCAATCATCAAGTAAGGAAAATGTTATTTACTTGCATTTCATGCAATAAAAAAAGAAAATTTTTATGAAACTAAACAATATATTCAAAATAGTCTAATGAAAAATATTTTTTTTTGACCAATGATAAAATTCTTCTTAGAGATCATCTTACCATAAAAGAATTTTGTTCTTTCCTTGTAAGTCCCAAAGCTCTTATAAGATCATTATGAATTTCCTCAAGCTCTTGCAATTGCAATTTCCTATGTTCACCCACTTCATCCATCTTCACATTACATTGCTTGATAGCCCAATATACTTTGTACATGGCTTGCCAAACAACAATTGACAAAGAGACATACCAATAGGTGTCTTGTAAGTTATTAAATAGGCTTATAGTACATCATAAAGTCATATGCTCTAATCCTTTTTATTTGTATTCACCGTCTTCTTAAGAATACTCTTAATTTCTTGATTAGACACCTTAGCTTATTTACTTTTTTGCAGATGATATGTAGTTGACATCTTATGAGTGATATGATATTTCCTTAATAAAGTTTCCACCATTCAATTGTAAAAATGTGTAACAAAATTATTGATCAAAGCTCTTGGTGTTCCACACTTAACAAACATGTGAGACTTCACAAAATCTACAACTTTAGAATCATTAATCAAGTGCCTTTAGTTTCCACTCACTTGGAAACATCAACAACAAGAAGAATATAAAACATTACCAAAAAAAGAAGAAAGAGGTCTTATGAAATCAATGTCTTAAACATAAAAAATTTCACAAACTAGGATAAGGGTTTATGGCAGTTGATCTCTATGAGATAAGTTACCTATTCTTTGACAATGTTTATAAGTTTTGCAAAACATGTAAGAATCATGGAATAGTGATGTCCAAAAGAAGCTAAACTCAGGCACCTTTTTGTCGATCCAAAGTTTTATCCACAAGTATAAGGGTGATTGAAGGTGAAAATAAAATATAACTCAGTTTTAGGTACACATCTTCTTATCACTTGATTCTGGTAATGCTTCTACAAGTATAGCTTATCTCATACATAGTATTTTTCATTTTGCATCATTCTTGATCTTCTCCTTTAAACCTTTTGTCAAGTCATTTGGGAAAGTCCTTATGACCGAGTTGTTGACAATATCTACATTACAAGTAATTGTTCAACCAAAGAGAGTTCTTGCAAAGGAAATGCATCATCTTCCTTTGCCACATAACTTAAATGATTCTCAACTAGGTTCTTTATGTCTTTCTTGTCTTTAATCTTCAAATCAAACTCTTGCAATAGAAGAATCCATTAAATCAACCTTGGCTTGATATCTTTTTGTAATAACAAGTACCTCAAAGCTACATAATTAGAATAAACAATCACTTTAGAGCTAAGTAATATGAACAAAACTTTCTAAAGCAAAAACAACAACTACAATTTTTATTTTAGTAATGGAGTAGTTGCATTGAGTTTTGTTCAATGCCCTTAAGGTATAATAGATTGCGTGAGCCAGCAACTTTGCCATTTCCTTACCCCAAAGCAACTTTTATAACATAATTGCTTACACACACATGATATCAAATGGAAGACTTCATTTTGGAGGTTGAGTCATTGGAGTTAAAGTCAATAGATCTTTTAGCTTGTCTAACTTGCATGTATCATCAAAGTTAAAAGTCACATCTTTTTGTAATAATTTGCATAAGGACAATGCAATTTTTTAGAATTCTTTGATAAATCTCTAATAAACATATGCATACATAAGAAAAGAATGAACTTCTCATACACTTGCAAGATAAGGATTGAAGAAGATCTATCTTAACTTTATCAACTTCAATTTCCTTAGATAAAATAATATGCCTTAAAACTATATCTTATTTTACCATATAGTGATTTTTTTTTTTAATTTAAGACAAAGTGAATTTCTATATATCTTTTAAGTACAAGTGTAAAGTTATCTAAACATACATCAAAGGAATCTTCGTAAATAGTAAACTTATCCATAAAATTTTAAATGATTTTTTTCAATATAATAAAAAAATATGCTAATGATACACCTTTGAAATGTAACCAAGGCATTGCAAAATTCAAAAGGCATGCATCAATAAGTAAAAGTGCTAAATGGGCATGTAAAGTTTGTCTTATCTGGGTATTTTAGCACAATTATAATATAAATGTAGCCTCAATAATCATTAAGAAAATAATAGTGAGATTAACTAACTAACCTTGTAACCTAAACTAGTATTAGATCATAAAGAATAATTTCCTAGTATGCATCATAGTAATTAAACAAAATAATTATAATAGAAAATTTTAAGAATTCAAAATAAAGAATTAGATTAGGGATAAAAAAAACAATAAATCTCATAATGTTTCCTCCAATTATAATAGATCTAGTCATGTTCAGATTCCATGAAGAGTAGCTCTAACAAGTCCTTCCCCCAAACATTTTGGTCAGGTCAATAAGTTGAGAAGCACAAACACAAGTTCATGGAGAGGATTGAAAGAGAATCTAAAAACCATAATCCTTTGGCAACCGTGGATCACCTCAAATCCAGTCAAATAAAGCGCATATTATATACATCGACAGTTGGTAGCCTTATTTATGCACAAGTCTGCACTGGGCCTGACATTGCATTTATAGTAGGAATGTTAGGAAGATACCAAAGTAATCCTAGGCAAGAACATTAGATAACTGCCAAAAAGGTGATGAGGTATCTACAAGGAACCAAAAATTATATGCTTACATACAGATATACTAATTATTTAGAGATGGTCGAGTATTCAGATGCTAATTTTGCCGGTTTTGTAGACAGTAGAAAGTCTACTACTTAATACGTTTTTATGCTTGCTGAAGGTGTTGTATCTTGAAGAAGCATTAAGCAGATTGTTATTACCTCTTCTACTATGGAAGCAAAATTCATTGTATGTCATGAGACTATAACATAGGCTTTATGGTTAAGGAATTTTATTATAAGATTGCAAATTGTGGATTTTATTTTTAGACCACTAAAAATGTATTGTGATAATTCAGCTATAGTGTTCTTTTCAAAAAACAATAAAATTGGAAGCCAAAACAAGCATATTGATATAAAGTATTTAGTTGTCAGAGATTGTGTTCAAGAGCAAGCAATTGTAATAGAGCATATTAAAACTTACCATATGATTATTGATCCTATGACTAAAGGATTGTCGACTAAGTTATATAAGGATCATGTTGAGTATATGAGACTTATTGTCTCTACTTAAGTATTATTTTATACTATATTCTCTGATGTTTTGGCATACGAAGACATTTTAATCATTTGCAAATAAAATTTTATTATGTGCACATAAAGATTAGTAGCATAAAGTTTACTTGAGACTTGAATGAATTGAGACATAAAGTTTTTCATTCAATAAATCTTATCTCGATGAAGTGTATAATTAAAAGGAAATGCTTCTAAGAGTGTTGCATAACTATCATGATCCACGTATTAAAATTTCTAGTTATGCAAAATAAAGTTTCAAACTAATTGGTATGAATAGTATATGTAATGGTCATTATTAAGAGTATCACCTGTTTATAATCATGAGGATCAAATGGGAGAATGTTGGAATTATCCTTAAGGTGACCCATATGATTAAAGATAAATATTTATTTCTTAAGGTGATAATTAAAAGAATAAATATTCAATAATTAGAATAGTTAGTTTGAGTTTAAATCAATTACCTTGATGGGAGGAAGTTAAATAAGATTTAATAACTGACATGGTCCTTAGCCTAGTTTATAAAAGGAGAATTCTGTGAACCATCAATATACGCTTCTGAAAATTTTAGGATATAGACTAGAAGGTTTAGTTAGTATTACAAAATTTTACATCTTTGCAACTACGACTTATATTCATTAATTGTTGATCAATATGACTAGAGGTACGTCTTCCACTCAATTTACTTTTACAATTATTTTCTTACATTCATTTCTACCATAGGTCAAGGTAGTGTTGGAACCAAAGATTAAAATCATTTCACCATTAGAAAAGGGATGAGCTTTGAAAATTGTGTCAAAATACAAAAACTTTTGATGTTGTTGAATATGGCTATGGCAGCTGATGAATAGTTTTATATGATCTCATAATTGTAGATTTTTATTTTTGTTTTCTTACACCCCCTCAAGCTGGTGAATAGAAGTCAGTCATTCCTAACTTGCCAACATAGAGATCAAAACTTGATTTTTAAAGAGCTTTTGCTAGAACATCAATTTCTTGAGACTTGATCGGAATGTAGGATAAAGTAATAGTTTTGTTTTCTATCTCAGTCTTGATGAAGATCTTGTTAATTCTTATTTTCTTCATTTGATCATGTTGAACTTTTATATCTAATGAAAATTTCTTGTTTCTTGAGCTATGACTCTATAGTCAACTTTTGTACCACTCCAAGCAACCATAAATTGCTTCTTACTTCTCCAAGTCATTAGATTTCCCTAGACTTTTATACAATATTCAATTTTAGACTTATTATCATCAATAATTCCTATCTAGTCTATATCTGAAAAACCAACAACACCCCTGACTTTAGTTTTCTTGAACAATAAACCTTACCAAGACTTTCCTTTAAGTACTTTAGAATTTGATTTGCCACCTCCATGTGCCTTTTTTATGGGAGCATGCATGAATTGACTTATTATGCTCACACTAAAAGTAATATTAGTTCTTGTGAGTGATAGGTAGATGAGTTTTCTACCAAATGCTAATAGCACTCTTTATTCACTTTCCAATGACATTCTAAGGATGCACTAGACAACTTACACCTAAGTTTTCTTCTCTTCTTAAGAAAGTCCAACATGTATGTTCTTTGTGAAATGAAGATTCCTTTGTGACTTCTTGCAACCTCCATTCCAAAAAGGTATCTAAGTTCTCCAAAATCTTTCACCATAAATATGGTTTACAATCTTTTATTGAGAATTACAATCTCCACTTCATCATCACTTGGAATCATCATATCATTTACATAAATGGCTTCCAGTCTTTTCTTGAAGTCATCATACTTCTTCACAAACAAATTATGACTTTTTTGCCCTTAATTATACCTAAGATTCTTTATCATAGTGATAAACCTTGTAAATCAAGCCTATGCAACTATTTTAAACCGTACAAAAATCCTTTTTGTTTACATACCTTGTCAAAGCCTCCCTAAGCCTTAAAGCTTGGAGGAGCCCTCGTATACATCTCTTCCTCTAATATACCATTGAGAAAAACATTCTTAATGTCTAGCTGATATATTATCTAATCTAAGTTGACAATAATATAGTGAAACTTGGCAACTGGTGCAAACATTTCTTTATAATTAATTTTATAAGTTTGAGTGAAACCTTCTACTACTAGCTTTGCCTTATATCATTCTACAATCTCATCTAATGTATATTTCACTATAAATACCCATTTATTGCCAACTGCTCTTTTTCATTTATGTAATTATACCATCTCCCAAGTATTATTATCACTCAATGCCTTCATCTCTTCCATCCAATTCAAATCTTGAAGTGCCTCATGAAAATTCATAAGGACTTGTCTCTCATCAATATTAGCAATAAAGTTTTAGAGATTCCCTTACAACTTTGAATATATGACATAATCTAAGATAAAATATTTGAGATTCTCATCCTCCTCTTGATTATTTTTAGTAATGGAATCTTCCATTGATTCAATCTCTTGAGTTTACATTAGAGTTTGTGGTCTCCTAAAGTAAACCAAAGTTGATTTTAGATTTACAGTGTTGGACTCTACCCCTTGACCAAGGTCAACATAATTTTTAGACCTATGTTGAGAGGGGGAAAATGGGGTTAACAAAGGAGAACAAACGCTTAAAAAGTGGGATCCTAATATTTGTCTCCTTGAGTATCATTTTCTCTTTTGAGAGAAACTTTAGAGTAAAAAATGAAACTTTTACAAGGAAAACGTCATATAAGATCAAGAAACATTTTGTGGGAGGATGATAGCACTCATAACCTTCTTGTGTAGAAGAATAATCAATAAAAACACATTTAAGGGCTTTTGGATCAAGCTTACCTTGGTTAGGTTAAACATTATGAACAAATACCACACAACCCAACACTTGAGGCTTACAAGAATTATGAACATAAAAGGAAGGAAAAATAAATAGCAAGTCACTAATAAGGGTTTAGTATTTGAGGACTTTGAAAGGAACACAATTAATAAAAAAATGTAGATGTAAAAACGATTTCTCCCCAAACATAGTTTGGAACATAACTAGTGAACATAATTGATCTAGCAACCGCTAATAAATAATGATTTTCTTTTTGGCAATCCCATTTTTATAGACTTCTTGTCACCTCCATTCCAAAATAGTATTTAAGTTCTCTAAGATCTTTCACCATAAATTCAGCTTAAAGTCTTTTATTAAGAGTTCCAATCTCCACCTTATTATCACTTGTAGTCATTATATCATTTACATAAATGGCTTACAGTCTTTTCTTGAAGTCATTATGCTTCTTTACAAACACATTATCACTTGTTTGCCCCTAATTATACCTAAGATTTTTCATCATAGTGTTAAACCTTGTAAACCAAGCCTATGTGGCTGTTTTAGACCATACAAAAACCCTTTTAGTTTACATGCCTTGTCTAAGCCTCAAAGGTTAGAGGAGCTCTTATATACACCTCTTCTTCTAATGAGTCATTAAGAAAAACATTCTTAAATGTCTAGTTGATATATTATCCAATCTAATTTGACAACAATAAACAATAGAATTCTAATTGAGTTAAACTTGACAATTGGTGCAAACAATTCTTTATAATTATTTCTATAAGTTTGAGTGAAACCTTATGATACTAGTCTTGCTTTATACCATTCTACAATCTCATCTAATCTATATTTCACTGTAAATACCCATTTACTGCCAAATGCTCTCTTTCATTTATGTAATTATACCATCTCCCAAGTATTATTATCACTTAATGCCTCCATCTCTTCTAGCATTACTTTGCTCTAATTCAAATCTTGAGGTTCCTTATGAACATTTATAAGGACTTATCTCTCACCAATATTAGTAATAAAGGTTTTAGATTCCCTTATAACTTTAAATATATGACATGATCTAAGATAGAATATTTGGGATTTCCAATATAATACCTTACCTTGTTCCTTATAGTAATCACAAGATCAAGATCATTAATTAGCTCTTCACCCTCGTAACATGTCTTAACCTCTTGATTATTTAAAGTAATGGAATCTTTCACTGATTCAAACTCTTATGTTTATATTGGAGATCGTGGTCTCTTAAAGTAAACTGAAGTCGATTTTGGGTTTACAGTGTTGGACTTTACCCCTTGACCAAGGTCACCACAATTTTTAAACCATATTGAAAGGGAAAAAAATAGGGTGAACAAAGGAAAAAACAAAACTCTAAAAAAGTGGGATCCTCATATTTGTCTTTATGAGTATAATTTTCTCTTTTGAGATAAACTTTAGAGTAAAAAGTTTGATCTTTTACAAACAAACAAAAAAAGCATAACATAAGATGAAGAAACATTTTGTCGAAGGATAATAACACTCATAACCTTCTTATGTAAAAGAGTAACCAAGAAAGACACATTCAAAGGCTTTTAAATCAAGTTTACCCTAGTTAGGTTAAACATTATGAATAAATACCACACAACCCAACATATCAGATTTACAAGAATCATAAACATAAAAAGAAGGAAAAATAGATAGCAACTCACTAATAAGGGTTTAGTATTTAAGGACTTTAGAATGAACACAATTAATAAGAAATTTAGATGTAATGATGGCTTCACCTTAACATAGTTTAGAACATACCTAACAAACATAATTAATCTAGCAGCCTCTAATAAATGATGATTTTTCCTTTTGGCAATCTCATTTTGTTAAGAAGTATATGCACATGAACTTTAATGAAGTATCCAATATTCTTAAAGATACTTATTTGGATCATGAGAAAAATTCTCCTTTCCATTGTTTATTTGAAGGATATGTATGGATGATTAAAAGACATTTGTGATAACTTTATGGAATTGTTTAAAGATAGTAGTCACAAAAAAACTTTGATTTTTCTTTCATCAAATATACCCAATATACTCAAGTATGATTATCAGTAAAGGTAACAAACCATCATTTCCCAATTAAGTTTAACACTTGTAATGGTCCTTACGAATCACTATGAATTAGATGAAGTGGAGCAAAGGGTTTGTATGCATGAGATGGATAAAAAGCATGTGTTTGTACAAAAAGAATATAATCAGCACAACAAAATGATGAAAGATCTTAACAAACAAATATAAGGGTAAAAATCTTTTAAATAAGTGAAATTGGAGTAACCAATCTAGCAGTAGTTGAACATTGGACTTAAAAAGCAAGGAAAAAATAATAAATGACTTTTGACTCAAAGAAGAACCAACACTTGTCAAATAATAGAGACCATTTTGTTCCTTAACATTTCTAATCATCATCACTGATGACAAATCCTAAAATTTATAACAAAAAGGAAAAAAGTTTACAAAATAGCTTAAATCTTTGGTTATTTAGCTTACTAAAAGTAAATTACACTTTAAATTATAAACACAAAGAACATAATTTAACTTCATTCCATGGACTTCTAAATCTCTTTTATCAGTTATTGTGCACATAAACCCATCTGCTAATGTAATTCCAATATTTTCTTTACACACTTTATAGTTACTAAATCTTGTACTAGATATGTTCAAATGCATTTATGTCCATTATCAAAGTATCATGTGAACCTTCATATGAAAGGAAATAAAAAATACCTTTATGGGTTGTTAAAGCTATAGAACTAGTAAATTTTGATAAGGCATATTTGGACTCCTCAGTACTTGATGAAGAATCCACAAAATTTCAAAAGACCTCCACTTGCTCCACCATGAATAGTTAAGAAGTAAAAACAGTTGTTATCTTAATGATATAAGGTTTTTTTTATTTTCCTCCTTTGACTTCATGGCTTCCAATCTATGGGCTTTCATGGATATCCTAATATGTTTCCTTGGTATGATATGGCTTCTTATAATGCTCACAACACAATTGTTTATACATTCTAAAAGATTCCTTTGAATTGTGTCCTTCATTTAGATTTGTAGTTAAAGTAGATCCTTAGACTATTACTTTTATAGTTGTGCTTTGTGATGGTGAGGATATTACTTTTCTCTTTGTCTCTTCACATTGTACTTTAGGAACCACCTCCTTCAAAATGGGTAAAGGCTTTGTGTCGAGTATACATTTGCAAACCTCATCAAGTTCTTGATTCAAGCCTTAAAAATAATCAAATATTTGATTTTTTTTCTAAGATTTTGCTATACAATACTCCATCATCAAGGCACTTCTAAGTGACATTATGAAACAAATCAATTTCTTGTCACCATTTAAAGAGAGTATTAAAATATTTTGTGACAAAGGATGCATCTTGGCTAGTATTTTGAATTTTGGAACAAACTTCTAAACTTTGTAATATATTCTCTTTTTCTTAGGTACCATAGACAACAAAATTTGATAGAGGTGGTGATATAGTTGCTTCAATTAAATATCCCATTTTTTTCTTTGTCCTTAATCACAAGTAAGACTAATTGTTACAACTCTTTGAAATTACTCTCATTTAATTTGTGTAAGGTGATCTAGATTAAAGGGTTTAAAAGGTCATAATGTATGATGGATAATTTGGAATTGAAGATAACCAAAATCCTTGTTTATTCTATTGTGGACAATGCAGGGTTTGCCATTTGATTAACAATGGCTATTGATGATATTTTTTACACTAATGGGGAAAGGTTAGGTCTAATACCATAAAAGAAAATAAGAAGGGAAGAAAACCTTAGAAAAAAAAGAAAGAAAAGAAATAATATAATCCCATGAAATAAGAAAATCAAAAAATAAAAAAGGAAACTACAACTAATATTGACAAACAAATTATCTCATATTCATAAAATTTTTATTTTTTATTTTTTTTTGCAATGAATGATATATCAATGAGAAACATGCATACAATAGGAGTTCAAAACATGCACTCAATGATATCAACATTTATATCTATTAATGGTACATTCATGATTTCAAAAGGAATATAAGCAACAACCTAAATCAAACCACCCCTACACCCTTCCAACAAGTTTAACACATACAAAAACTAAAAGGAGTAATGTTTGTATGTGTCCCTATTGCATATACTTGCACACACACATTGTGTAGCCTTATTAAGATACCAAAACCACTTGCACACATGTATGTAATAATATATAAAGTTCTTGAGTAGGTAACTGATTAAATGCATAACTTTAAAAGTAAATAAGTATCACTTATAAGTGCAACTATTATTGGATCCATCAAATCTTAATGTCCAAAAAATTTTACTCAAGGAATTAATAAAACCAAAAAAAAAGCTTAATAATAGCTAAAAATTTAATATTTATTGAGTTAAAATATAATCTTTTTCTCATCTATACTTAATTGGTCGAGGTTTATCCCAAACAAATCGGAAACCTCCTAGCTTATTAATGTTATTTTAAAGACAAGTATTTCAATTCAACTTAATTAATATATTTCAATTACATTAGCATTTTCTAATGTAGAAACATTTGTATGCAAAATCTTACTTCTTAATGCTTCACATCAAGCAAATGACAATAATGACTAAAAGAAAGTTTTCAAAAGAAAAAAGGCAAAGTTATATATGATCTTATGTCTATCATTTATGTTATATTTGTCCCTATATTTCTGCTAAAAATGAAACCAATGCTCATTTTGTTAAGTGTTTTAACCAATTAATCTTAGCATGTATCTCCACCAAGCCAACATCAGGATTTAACTTTTACTTATAATTTATATATCGTTAGTCCTTCTCTCTGTTCTATGTCTAACATTTTTGGAGTATCTTATCTACCCCCTATGTGGTATGTATAGTTTTCAACTAGCTATACTAATTTATCACAAATACAATTTTTTTTAAAGACAATTAGTCATAATTTTTTAGAATTTTCTAAAATGTAATATATTTAATACAAAATCAACTAAAATCAAGTTTAGTAGAATTTTTTCCTTCCAAAACCATTTTTCTTATTTAGATAGGAATAGATGTAACATTAAACCACAACCTCTAAAGAAACCTTTTCACTCTTTACAAGGTAATTATCTCTATTAATCTTATATACCATAATAAATTCATCTTAAGATCTCATTTACCCACACAAATATTGACAATAAAAACAACTCCACATAATGTTTCATTCTAAATAAATAAACATAAGCGACTAGCTAATGAATATATATGGAAGATTTCAAACAATAATAGTTTTCCTTTCACACTCATTTTCCTTTATTGCAATATAATTGCTTTCTTAGACATATCCTAAAAGGTCAAATCATTCTTGATAACAAGTCATATACTAAATTAGTAAACATTATATTATAACCTTAGAACAAGGTCAAAGGTCACATAGGGCACAACTTTTTTAAAGTAATAATACCTCAAGGGACTTATACACTAAAGAAGCATGGATTAATTCTTTCATTTTTCTTATTGGTCAAATAACACACATGGTATGAAACATGTGTTACAATAATTATTCTTTGTATAAAGTGTATGTCGTTTTATTCATTTTTCTTATAATATAACCATATAAAACTTAGTACAATTACTCTTAAATGTTTAACCTAAGTTCTCTAAGAGCTAGTATAGATTCTCACTCTTTGTATAACCTCTTAAAAGCCATAAGTGAGATCTCACATGATAGTCTCACACGTTTGCTCAAAGTTAAGGTGATTGTCTATGTGAGTGGACCAATATTAACTTATGCTATGATTGATCCCATATCAAACTTATTGTGTAACAATCAATACTTGGGATGATATTTCTAATACACATGTAACAAGAATAAACTCTTTAATTATATAACAACACATATTTACAATGTATCATCACACATTAAATTCTATAAAATTTTATAAACTTAACATGTGACTAAAATACATCTTTTTGTATTAGTTTAGTTAGTAGATCTGCTATTATCCCATATGTCAAGATGTACTATAAAGTCACATCTTTTTGTGAAATAACGTCTCTTATAAAATTGTACTTAGTATCAATATGTTGGGCTCTACAATGATACTTATGATATTTTACATATGTAATATAATGTGACAATTTTTTGTTGATCATTACATACTCCTAAAAGTTCAAAAAATCTTTTAAGCCAAACAACTTCTTGCACCATAACTAACCAAGATACAAAGTTAGCCTTCATTGTTGATAGAGCAATACAGGTTTGAGCAAGGAGTTGTTGCTGCGGAACAACAGTTTGAGCAACAAGTTTGTGGGCGAGAGGAACAACATGTCCCTACCAAGCGCAACAAATCCAAAGTTTCAGCGAAGGAATCAATGGAGTCTCACGTTCTTGGCTAGGAGAGGAGCATCACTAACGTGAGCTCTGTTATAGGCGATCTTAGTGATCAAGTCGATAACTTGATCCATGAGAATGCCGAGATTACAAGAGCTGTTAGGTCTATAATTGAATATCTTGGCCACACCTTCACAGACCATATATGCTTTATCAATTAAGAGCTGTCCAACCTACGCAAGTTCGTGGAAGAGGAGATTCACGACCTTCGTAGGGAGATGGAGTCACGCCACCGAAGTAACACACACTCAAGTGGTACGACTACTGCCACCATTAGTGCCACACTGTCCATGGTTTGAAGGTCCCCAAGCCTGCCATGTACAACGGCACCCGCAACGCCACTATTGTGAAAAACTTTCTCTTCGGTCTCAAGCAATACTTTGAGGCTATAGGAGTTGTCGACAATCTTGCTGAGGTATGCAACACCCCAATCTTCTTAAGAGATGCTGCCCAAATTTGGTGGAGACGGAAGCATTCCAAACGGGAGAAAGGCTTGTGCGTTCTCAATACCTGGGAGCAATTCAAGGCCGAATTGCACAAACACTTCGTGCCTCACAATGCGGACAACAAAGCTAGAGGGGAGTTACGTCGCCTAAGCCAAACAAGTAGTATTTCTGATTACATCAAGGAATTTACTACTATCATGCTTGAAATTGATATGTCTGATAGGGAACTTCTCTTCCACTTCAAGGACAGCTTAAAGGATTGAGCAAGAATGGAGCTGGATAGATATAATGTGCAGACTTTAGATTCTGCCATTGCTGCTGCCGAAACGCTCATCGACTACTTTTCCAAGAGCAAAAAGCCAAACTCTAACAAGAGTGGGGGAGAGAAAAACAGGCAGAAATAGGATACAAGCCGCAAGGAGGGTGGAAATCAGAAATCCTCAAGTGGTAATCCCAAGCATGGCCAGAATTCTTCGGGCAAACGTAACACAGGTAATCCCCCAAAGCCCCACTTTATTTGTGATGGACCTCACTGGGTGAAGGATTGCCCCAACCGTAAGGCAATGAATACAATGATAGTGGAACTCAATAAGGAGAAATCCAAGGAAGAGTCCCAACTTGACATGGGAGCCATTCAATAATTAGGAAACCTCTCTCTAATAGTCCCTAAAAAGAAGGGACTGTTGTACGTGGATGTTGCCATAAAGGCAAAACCACATATGTGATACTAGACACCGGAGCAACGCACAACTTCATGAACACCCAAGAGGCCGAACGTCTAGGCCTCGAACTTGCAAAGGGAAATGACATCATTAAGGTTGTCAATTAGGAGAAAAAACCTGTCCAAGGTGTAGCGCAAGGAGTATTTGTCCAAATCGGAGATTAAACGGGTAAGTTAGACTTCATTATCGTTCCTATGGATGATTTTAAAGTTGTGCTAGCTTTTACATTTTTCTGCAAAGCTTTAGCTTTTCTCATTCTCGCATCGAGTTCTCTTGTGATCCTCCATACGTGCAAGATCCGAGTGATTCCTTTGAAGAGCATAGAGAAATCAAAATCATCAATGATTTCTGCCTTACAATTAAAACGGGGTCTTAAGTCGGGTGACAGCTTCGTTACTACCATAAGAGAACTCAGCAATGGGGAAGACGTAGCAACACCTACCTCTGCATTGTCACAGTCCATTCAAGGTGTCCTTGCCAAGTTCAAGGATGTGATGCCTCCAGAACTTTCGAAGAAGCTGTCTCCAAGATGAGATGTGGATCACCACATTGAGTTGGAACACGGTGCTAAACCTCCTACCATGGTCCCTTATCGCCTGACACCCCCAGAGCTTGCTAAATTGCGGAAGCAGCTCTAAGGCTTGATAGAATTAGGCTACATTCGACTATCGAAAGCCCTTTTTGGTGCTCCAATCCTCTTTCAAAAGAAGAAGGATGGTTCGCTACGCATGTGCATTAACTACCGAGCCTTGAACAAGGTCATTATCAAGAACAAGTACCTGATACCCTTGATAGTTGATCTTTTCAACCAACTAGGAAAGGCGAGGTACTTCACCAAGCTAGACTTACGATCAGGCTACTACCAAGTCCGCATTGCCCAAGGTGATGAATCGAAGACAACCTGTGTGACGCACTATGGAGCCTTTGAGTTTCTAGTCATGCCCTTCGGTCTCACCAATGCACCTACTACCTTTTGCACCCTCATGAACAAGGTACTTCATCATTTCCTTGACAAATTCGTAATGGTTTACTTGGATGATATTGTTGTATACAACAACACTCTTGAGGAGCACGCTATTCATCTTAAACAAGTCTTCCAAGTTCTCCGAGAAAATGAGTTGTACGTCAAAAGGGAGAAGTGCTCATTTGCCAAGCAAGAGGTAGACTTCCTTAGACACAAGATCAAGGATGGTAGGTTGATGATGGATCCAGCAAAGGTGCAAGTCATCCAAGCATGGAAGCCACCAATTAAAGTCTCAGAATTGCGATCTTTCGTAGTACTTGTCAACTATTACCATCAGTTTATCAAGGGATATTTTGCTGACTACAAGGTAGATGAAGCCGCTCGCTTGTTCTTCAAGAACATGGTAAAGTTACGGGGCGTTCCCAAAAGTATAATCAACGATAGGGACCCTCGCTTTACAGGTAAGTTCTAGCGCGAGCTATTCAAATTACTTAGAACTAATCTAAACTTCTCCACAATCTTTCATCCATAGAGTGACGGGCAAACGAAGCGAGTGAATGCCTTGTTGAAGCAATACCTCGGGCACTACATTAGTGCCCATCAACAAGATTGGGCGAAGTTACTTGACATTGCCCAATTCTCCTACAATCTGCAAAAGAGTAAGGTAACAAGCAAAAGCCCTTTCGAGGTTGTTGTAGGACAATAACCCCTAACTCCGAATGCAATTGCTTCTTCCTATACGGGGAACAATCCTTTTGCATACAAGTTTGCAAAAGAATGGCATAAGGAAGCAGACATCATTAGGGCTTGCCTTGACAAAGCGGTCAAGTGGATGAAAAAATGGGTTGACCGAAAGCAACGCCCAAAAGAGTATGAGAAGGGAGACTCGGTGCTGGTAAAGTTATTACCCAACCAATTCAAATCTCTGCGCAAAGTGCATAAGGGCTTGGTAAAAAGGTACAAAGGTCCATTTCCTATTATCAAGCATGTAAGAAAGGCTGCCTACCAAGTTCAACTCCCATCAAAGCTCAAGATCCATAATGTCTTCCATATAAGTCTTCTAAAGCCTTTTTATGGGGACGATGAGGATCCCAATCGAAGTGAATCCAAGCGTGCACCAACCGCTGTGATCACCAAATTTGACAAAGAGGTGGAATGCATCCTTACTGATCGAGTGATCTGAACAAAAGGAGTTCCTAACTACAAGGATGAAGACGCGACGAGTACGTCGCAAAAATGAGTGAAGGAGGGTGTCACAGGTCATTCAAGTATGTTGTCAGCCCACTTATTGCATGCTAGCCCAATTGGTGTCCCAACCCAAGGCAAGAATAATTCTAGAAGAATGTTTAGGTGTTCCTATCTAAAATGCTCCATTGTAAATATCTAGATATTTATCCATAGAATTTTTTAGAACAAGCACTTGTAGTCATACATTCAAGAGGGAAAGTAACTATAAATACTTTCATTCCTTTTATTTGTAAAGACAGCCCTCAATAACAAAGTTCTTTACATTGCTATACATTTGAGCCTACTTTCCTTTTATCATTTTCGAGCTTCTCACTTATTCACTCTTTTGAGTTCTTTGAAACTCTTCAAAACTTACTTAGTTTATCTTTACGCACAAAGTGACTAAGTGTCGCGCGGGTTAGTACGATCAAAGTCTAACTCCATTACACTACGCTTTGGATACATTAGCATGGAATAACATCATAGGATTTTGATTTTATGACGTTGGTTTCGGATCGAAATAATGATGAATAGAGGCAGACTTCGGCGGCAGCTCGACACCGATACGGCCGCCAGCAGCCCATCCTAGGGGAACCTCTGCAGGAGGCCAACGACACGCCTCCACGGTCGCAGCCGCCGCCGGCACTGCCCGGCAAGAACTTCTACGGCAGCCCGCAGGGGAGGTTACCTCGGAGCAGTCACAGTAAGTTGTTGCAGTTAAACTAAGAAATACGACGAATTTCAATCCATGTGTATGTCCCCTCGTTACACCGACAATGCGAATCCACACTTGAACATGAAAACATGTAACTTTTTGAAGGTAACGAATTTCACTCGCTAGGCCTCGTCCATTTCGTACCTGTCAAAGGCCTCTCTCATTATTTCACTGGGTCGTGTGGTGATATTAACAATCTTTCAGTAACATTAGAGGGAAGCCAGCCAGAGCCGAGAGTATTGAAAAAGGCTATGAAATTTAGTTAATTTGTCAAAAAAAAAAAAGAAAAAAGAAAAGGGAGCTAATAATTGTGATTAATTAAATTAAATTTTGTAGCTCGTAAACTAAAATTTTATAAATTAATTTTTAAAAAAAATTAATTTTTTTAAAAAAATTATAATTAATTAAATGATTTGGGACTGATATTTATTTTTATATGTATATATTTATTTTTTATTATAATAATATTAAAATTATTATTATTAAAACTATAAATATAAAATAAATGAAAAAAAATTATATTTCAGCGTAATTACTTAGATTATATATAATAATAATAATTGTTATAAATTATTTTAAAAAATACATAAAAATTATAATTTTTGCATTAAAATTCCAAAAGTTATTAAAGTTTTGGAGTTATTGACTGCAGTCAAATTGTGGCAAATGTTTGCCTCTCGCTGCCCTTTCCACCGTTGAGGCCGCGGGGTTCCAAGCCGATCTCGCCGTTGTTATCCTTGCCTCACCGCCGCGGCGGCGGCCGCCGTCACGTGGTGCTTATTGAGACGCTTTCCTTCTTTGGGTCTGTTTTTTCCAATGAAATATTGACAATGATACAGTCTTTTCTCTTCATCACAGGAGTGAAATTGTGTTATTCCAACTCATCATTTCATTCATGTTTATTTTTTTTCTGTTTATTTGTTTTCTTTTGTAGGGTTTGGATATTGTTGTTTGCTGGTTGGAATGGATTGGGGTTTTGTGCACAGAGCCTGGGAGAAGTGGGCTTCCATCAATATTGGCTCTTTTGGTAAGCGGCCTTCACCTTTCTCAACTTTGATATATATATATATATATTGTCTATACTGTAATACACTTTTGGGTTTTGCTGTCATAAAATTGTAGGTGAGCCATTGAAGGGTGCCCTGCTTCTTAACTATGATCCTGTTGCACCTTCTCGGTTGCTGTCTACTATGTAAGGAAAATCTGTGCTCTTCCTGTTACTGTCTTTTTATTTTCCTTTTCCATTTCCATTTCAACTTAAGGTCTATGTATTGTTATTCTTGTTTTTCAGTTTTCTTTTTCTTTTCTGACCCGTTTGTTCACGGTGGAATGTCACACTTTCTAGTAAAATGGTTTTTGTCTTCACTGTTTGGATGTATTAATGTCAATGAAACTAAAGGCCAACACAGATGAATGAGCATTTGGTGTTATATATATTCTCAAAGTATTGGAAAATTGAAGCCCAGGTCTTTACTTCCATCAAATTTGATGTCCCCGTGGCAAGGTTTTTTATGGTTTTTGTGCCTTTGACTCCATCAGATGTGCTGCTGTGTTGGTTTCAACAATCACATATAAGTTTTCTTCACACTTTTAATTTTTCCATAAAAAAAATAACTTGCTGTAAATTATTGGACAAGAAGATAATTAGGCAACCACATGTTTCATGATGGGTCTATGCTTATGCTTCTTTTGTATAGCATTTGTATTTTTGATTGTTAACTTGATTCTTCAAAACTATTTTATACGATCTGTATGTTTAGGGTGAGATAACAGAACTTATGTATTTCAATTTTGTTGATACTGGTTTTACAATGGCATTTATGCATCATTACAATTTTGAAAGTAATGTTTCACTGAGTAAAGTTCATTTTCATAGAGAGTTCTTATTCAATTTTATCGTAATAATTTTAAAACTTCCATAGAAACCCATTGGATATTGTATGTTAATGCATTAAAAATTATCTTGTGTGCTTTTCAAACATTAATCTTAAGGAACTGATTCCTGCAAAAATCATGTTAATGTTTTTCCTTTGTATGCAAACGCAGGATTTAATGTCTGATTTTCATTCTTTTAGTGCAGAGCAACAGGGATTAAAAGCCAATCCTATTGCTCTAAGTCAGTTCATTGAATATGTTAGATGCAACAAGTTCCAGAATGAGACCTTCATTATTGGGGCAAATGAATGTAAGTAGCAGTTTTCTTGTTTATAAGTTCCTTATATATGAAGAAAGATTTGGAATAAGTAAACAGAATTTCATTAGTGCTTTGTTCTCAGTTTGGCATCCCCATGAGATTAGAGAGGGGTGGAAAATAGAGGGAAAAAATGAATGTGTAAATTAATGTCAAAATTGTTTGATACTCATAATGCTGAAATACTTTGGAGAGCTTGAAATTTGAAGCAGTTTGTGTTTGCTTCTTATACTATTCATTTAGTGTGTGTGCTCTTGAACTTAGTGGGATCAAAAGTTCTGGCTGAGCCTAAATCCTGATTTGTTTGGCTAGATAAATTTGGGTGGTCATATGTGGAGTCTGGGCTGCGCTGACTCAGTTGCAAAAATCAAGTCAAATTAGTGTTTGGGTTGAGCTGAGCCTAACCTGTTCCAAGTCGAGTTGAAAAAAACAATGTGCCAATGCAGTTAAAAACAGGATGAACCTTTTATCTCTTTAATGACATTGAAATTCTGGTTGTTTAGTGTTTTATTCCCAATTCACTATGGATGCTTGGGAATTGGCAAAGTTGAAGACATTAATGGAACTGCTTGGCAAACAGCTAACATTAATCATTGCAATTTATATGGCCAACACAATTGGCTGTACAATGTTGTTTCATAATTTTACATCCTAGATTCTAAACTTGGTGAACAGATGTGGTTACGTCAATTCATGAAAACTGGTTCTGTGCAAGGTGTATGAATACATCAAAACCTGCTGGTGAAGGTGCTATTGTCATGCAGACAACAGCATTCCTCTTGGTTGCATTGTAAGCTTGTGTCATTATTCCTTATCTTTTCATATGGTTTTCCAAAGGCATGGCTTACTGTTTCAAAATAAGTATAGTTTCAGGAACTTGAGGATCTATTTTGCTGAAAAGTTCCAATCCATTTTCCTATGTGACACTGGCAGGTATGATGGCTCTATTAGCTCAGCATCTCGTGCTATGGTGGCAATTGATCAGTTTGCATGGCAGCTTGGACGAAGAAATCTTTAACTGACTTCCTTGAATGGTATAATTATTAGGATCTGCAACTCTACTGATTCTTTAGATGTAATTTGCTTTGCTATCCAGGAAAAGAATTTTTGCTTTTGCCGTGTATTTATTTGCATCACTATTTAACTGTATCTAAATCATTTTAATGAAGGTTAAGTATCAATTTAATAATGGAAATTTCTTCAATTTTTCTAGTTCTGAAAAGGTATTCATGGCTTAGCCAGGGCTAGGTCATTCAGGTTGACCCTTTTTCGTGGTCAGGGTTTTGGAGGTTTGATAATCTATATAATATTATCTATTTCCATGACAAGGCTTGCCAAGTGGCATAGCTTATTTGCCTTTGGAGCTCATTCCTTGACTCATACCACTTGTTAAAGTTGAGTTATTGTTTTGCAAGAGTTTCCAAATTCCATTATATAAAATAAATGAAAGAAAGTGAAAGGACTTCTGAACAAGAGATGGGTTTTTATTTTAACCAATATTCAGTTATTGTTTTGGCTAAGACATTTAGTATTTCATTGTTATGCATAACACCATAGTGAGAAATGAATAAAAGGAAGTGAAAGGCTTTTTTATGGAACCAGTTGATAAGGTTTTTAGACTCAAATGACTTCTGTTTTTATTGGAACATTTTACACTGTTGAACTTTCTTTGGATTTCCATGCACAGCAGCTATAAACTATTCGAATCAAAAACAAGCTTTGGTCTCTTTGTCTTCCATTCCATGGCATCATTTCATTCCGTTGTGCATTTCTACAGTCTCTCTCTGTCTCTCTTTTTTTTATTATTATTATTATTTTTTAATTTTTATTCCTTCTTTCTTATGTAGATAAGTTAATTTGTTTCTTATTTTTACAAAGTCTATGATGTGATATATCTTTGTTAGATGATTATGATTTTTATATAAAACTGTTCTACATAATTGATGATGTTGGATATGATTGTTTCGGTGAATCTAACAATACTTTGTATCACAATTGTTTTTTTGATGTTTTACTAGTACAGGACCATAGTCATTGCTAATGCTTGTGATTGTAGAGCTTGCTTAGAAAAATGGGAAGGAGCACTGAATTATATCTTAGAAAGACTAAGATTTGAGAGACTAGGAGGTATCAACTTCTCTTCGATATGTTCATTGAAGCCCCTTAAAATGTTAATAAGCCTCGGCCCATGAGTTGAACTTTGTTTCTCTTCATCTTCTCTTTTTAATAAAAGATTATGTACCTTGATTGTTTACAGTTCCTCGACAGTGAGTATGTTTCACTGGGTCATGGTTTTTCTCGAATTTTAAGATAGTCAGGAGTTTGGCCTTTTTGATAAATAACTAATCTAATAAAAAGATGTTATTGATTCTTTTGATCTATGAGATTAATCTAATTGATCGTTTTCTTGCTATTAATACTTTGGTATACCAAACTCATTGTTTTACCTTTTCATTTATATTCAATGTTTTTCTAAATAAATTTCTACATCCGCGGACAGCCCACGGGGTAGGGAAGCTAGTTTTACAGTAAAGGTGTGCTTGCATCAACCTGCACGTTGAATAGCTTTTTGAGCAATGACCAGGTGCTTCAGAATTAGACCATGGTGTGGGTTTTGGCTTCCCCTTGCACGAGATGTATTTGTTCCAATAAAATGATGTAACATGCAAGAATCATTTGATGCAGATTCCGTTTCCATTAGTTGATAATTTTGATTTTATTTAAGATTTGGTGATTATTTGGGTTGATTCTAACTCCAAACATAACTAACGGAGATGAAATAAGCTTTTGCATATTCGGATATGGCTCATTTGTTAACATAGTAGTATTAGAATCATGTAGTTAAAAAGTTGAAGAGACTTGGCACTTGTGTGTCATATTTACTTGAGGTTTATTCAATTAAATACATGAGCCTTAATGAGCCAACATGTCAAGGAGGGGGGAGGCCTGTGTCTGTTCATGAATAATAACAAAACGAGCCCACTAATAATTCAATGAAAAGACTTGATGAACTTAACTCAAAAGATCGTATAAAATGAGTACAAAATCATTCAAACGGGGTTTTTTTTTAATCAAACTAAGTCATTAATCTTTTAATTTTTTCTACTTCCGTGGACCCTATCCACGTAACTTTTGATCTCGATTGGTAATGTGCATAACAAGAGCCTGTGAATAATCCTTTCGATGCAGAATTGCCGAGTCCAAGTGTTTTACTACACTTAAGAAATTGCATCCTGAAATCCGATTAAACCCCACAGGAGTTTAAAAGATGACAAATACATACGAAGTTTTGTCTCCCTTTAATTACCTTGAAAGGTGGAGATAGCTGGTGGTTCTCCGACCCCTATTTATTGTCTAGAACTTCTCTAATTCGTTCTTTTGGCTCCTCCAGTGCATGACAACTTGCCCTCTAATTGGAGTTTGTTTGAGGTGGGTGTGGCCGAGAAATTTAGCGTTAAAAATGGTATGTTTGCTAAGCAAAAATTATTAATGATTTGTTCATCTTTTTTTTTTTTTTTTTTTTTTGTTGTTTAAAAGGATTGATTTAGAATAAATTTTAAAAAGTATAATTGAGAACTCAATTATAAAAATTTGAGGCCAATTTTTCATATATCCCCTTATATATATATATATATATATATATAAAGAATGCTAATATTATTTCATACGTACATATCAAAATAAATTAGGTTTGATAATTCTGACTATTAACTTAGAAAACCTCATTGAAAGAATTTATAGTAGGGTAGGATGTCATTCTATTTATTTAACCTTGAATAACTCAACAAATTATATTAGATATATATAAAATAGCTTATTAATCATATCAATATGACTCTTAAATTAGTGAAGTGACAGTCTTTTTTTTTTTTGTTTTGCTTAATCATTTCTTCTAAATTTACTCGTCAAACTACATAAATTAAGTTAGTAGGATTCATTAATCATAATATTAAATATAGTTTTGGTTAAGACAACCTTGAATGACTCATCAAATTAATCCTTGAGAAAACTATTGTTTTCTATTATGAGAAGGCAGCACACCATGCGCTAAATGTTTTAATTTTAAAGATTTTGTTCATTAATTTAGGTCTCATCCACTGGCATTATGATTGTATGATGTATCTCATACATATCTAACCATTCTAGCATGTCATTCCAAATATGAATGATTATAGACTTTTTTACTAAACGGACTTCCTCGAGTCATCAAAGGAAATTAGACGATCCAATTCTAAGAAATTGCAACATGGTTTTCCAAACTCTAGCTTGTAACATCATCCTCTTGATGTCTTCTTTGGCAATTTTATCTCGTTTTCTATGATTATAAATAAAAATCTTTCTAGACCCTAGAATCCTTAATTACATAACTTTTATATAATTAAAAGAAAAACCTTATGTTACATTCGAATAAAACTTAATTGAGAAAAAAATTTGTAACTAGAAATATAAAGAAAAGTCATACATCAAAGTTCTTATAAATTCAAAAGTTACTTAACCATAAAAATCATTGCACTAGTTTTTAACCATACATCATACCATTAATTATAAATATTACATGCAATTTAAACTAATGTTCTTAACAATTAGAATTACAAAATTAAATTAATCTGATATTTACTATTTCAAATAGGAATTCCAATCAAATCGTATAATATTATAGTTAATTATATTCTTTTAATCCAACTTGGAAAGTATTGTTTTAGTCTATAATCTTAATATAAAATTAGATATTTTAGAAATTGAAGAATCTTAATTAGATTATAATATTCTTTTATTCTAAAATATTTTCTTAATATGCAAGACAATCTTTCTTATAGGAATAAGAGTCAAAAAATCTTCTCGATTAAGAAATTTCAACCTAATTAAGGCTTATTATTCCCAAATTAAGAAATAGTTTTATATAATTAAATTACAAAAATTGCATGTCTCCAAATTTTCTTGAGTAGTCAGAAACATCCTGTGAACAATTGATAACCAATACTTAGTAATGGATAACACCATGAGAATGCTCTTACCATTATATGTAGGGCTGGTAGGGTAATGAGACTTGCATGCCTAATGTCAGGGCCAAGTGATTCGGCCCAAAATTGAGCCATTTAAAGAGACTTACTTTAGAATAAGGTAGAAGTCTCTAGAATTTTGTAGATAGCTTCCTTATTTTCTTGTAAAGAGTAGAGTTAGATAAAATACTCTAGAATGAGAATAGGAACCGTTGGATCAAATAGATCCTAGCCATCTATTGAGAAGGTGGATGACTATATATAGCCTTAGGGACTTCATTTGAAAGCATCCAAGAAGTAAGAGTGTATTTGCCTTCTTGAAGCAATATAGTATTCTCCAAGTTCTCTAAATCTCTTTGTGTGCATCCTTCTATCCTTTGTTAGTAGTATTCTAGCTCTCGGGGAAGACTGAACTAGCATTCAAGTCAAGTGAATTGCTAGTGCCGCACGGGTCGTTGATAGTACAAGGCCAAGTCCGTGACACTAAGTAAGGAAGGCACACCTATATGAACCTATTTTTGGGCTAGTCAAGCATACAACAACTTGCAATTGGATGGCTGGTCAAGCTAGGCAAGTCGACCAAACACATAACTATTATGCATCTGGCTAACTACTCCCTACTGCCTGTGGAGCATAATGCCCCCCCAGCAAATATGTTGTCTGTAAAGTACTAGGATCCTAACATGTTGGTACTTGGTAATGGATTTGTGTTATAATTCTTAAGAAATAGATAAATTATACCCCTTCAATTTACTATTCATTCTCTAATTAATCAATTCATATATACTGATAAAGATTGAATTAGTTGAAAATTCTAGAAAACTTTTAAGGTTAAATATGAAATATTTAAAAAATACAAAGACTACAAATAAAATTTACTAAAAAATAGTACTAGTCTTGAATAGGGTTCTAGAATCAAAACTTTTTATAAACTCTACTACGTGGTTAGTCATTGTATGGCTAACATTACGGTCTTTTGGCCTCGTTTCTTTTTCCCTTTATCCGAAAGAAGTTTTGGGTTCCTATGAGTTATTTCTTAGTTATTTATGTGAATTATTATTAAAGATTAGACACTTGAACAATACCAAAAAGGTCAAGAGAAGAATAACGTTTACTTTGATAATAATTTTTTCTTTTAGAATATATTATAATTATATTTAATAAGTAATTACTCTCTTATTATACAACAAAAATAAGAATTGTAATATTAATCCTAAAATAGAATAATTATTTGTTGACCATAATTAAAAACTACCTTAGAAGACATAATTGTATTGCAAAATAGTCTTGATTTTTCTTCCTCTTGAATTTTTTAGCAAGTTGTCACAAATCATTATCATTTAAATGTTTGGGCTTTGGCAATGATCCATAAAGAGAATTAGTAGACAACTCCTAAGGTGGGTAAATGATGAGAAAGGAAGAAGAATTGAGGGAAACACAATTGTTGGTAAAATTAAGTCATAATGGCCTTCTTTTTCTCAGCTATAAAACACTTAAGTAAATCGCCTAAACTTCAATCAACTATCTTAATTTAACCATTTATTTAAAGGTGAAAGGTAGATGAAAAATTTAAATTAGTCCTAAATAGTTTTCAAAGTATTTTTCAATAGTCATTAATAAATTTAACTTCTCTATCAAACATAATAGAATTAGACAAATCATGCAACTTAACAACCTTTTTAAAAAAAAAACTTAGTAATATGAGATGCATCAATAAACTTATTACAAGAAATAAAATAAGTCATTTTGATAAATTTTCCTATAACAACAAGAATATGATCATGACTACAAGTTTTTCTAGGATACCAAACACAAAATCTTTGCTCACATCTTTTTAAGGTGTACGTAGAATAAAAAGTTGAGTGTACAAACTAATGTTATACATGTTAGTTATAGTAAGTTGACAAATGTCACACTATGATACAATCTTAGACACATCATTCATTAATGAAGAATAATAGGACCTATCCTTAACAAGTACAATAGCTTTATCCCTTCCTAAATGATTGACTAACCTTACCAACATGTATTTTCTACATTGAGAAATGACAAAGTGATGTACACACAATACACAACTTATTAGTACTAAATAAGTATCCATCATGAATTATACAAAGTTAACAAAATCCATATGTTGGTCATCCCTAAAAAATTCAAATATAGGATCAAAATCAAGACATGTAAGGTATTCTTTATGTAACCTATTAAATCCTACCATATAAGTGCTCATAATATAAAGGACACAAACAACTTAATTGAAGCCATGAGAAAATTCATTTTCTACAAATGGCCTAGGTGTTTTTATTTTAACTTACTATATAAATAATATCATCAAAATAAAACACTTACAACTCACCACATATTAAAGACTTTAAGATATAAGTTATAATCCTTATAAAGATACTTTCTTCATTGACCAGTAATAAAGGGGAATACAAGAAACTAGTGGAGAAGAAGCTCAAAGGTCTTGTTATATATTGTATTCAACTCAAACTAGTGCTCATTAGGCATCCTGTATGAACACGTTAACCTCCTTTCTGTTCATGGAAACGATGGAAATGTTTAGGAGTACAAATCTAAGTAACTAAGGGCTAAATCTTAGTGGATTATGGTAGTAAGGCTACTTTGCAAAACTTAAGCTATTTTATATTTACTATATTTTAAAACTTTTGGTACATCTATGTATATATTATATACATAAGTGTATATTATATACATATACAAATAAATTTACATGTATATGTGTATACATCATGGTTTTTTAAGTTATAACTCAAATTGGAAAAATGTGAAAATTTATAAGTAAGATTAAAATTTTTTTAAAATTTTATAGCATAAATCTTAACCTTTCAAATCTAACTCTATAGATCTTTTCCCATAACAGAGGTTGCTTCCTTCACATCTTTTATGTAAAATATTCTTAGATTACGAAACTTTAATAGATTGAAATAATGATATATCATTTTCTATTAGCAATACATCATCTACATAAAACTTTTAAAAAAGTAACGTGCTCTCACTAACCTTCTTGTAAACATAAGATTCAACCATTCTTTTGACGTAAACTAATGAAAATGCCTAAACTTTTAATGATGCAAATGTAAAGGGTTTATTTTAAATCTGAAAAAATCCTATGGGGAAGATTTAATGGAAAACTTTCCATCTCAAGTGATACTAAAATTATCCTAAGATCAATTAAGATTGTGTTACTTAATAGATTACTCATCTTTGTTCCATTTTCACCAAAGTCTTGTCTAGAATCCCAATTGCCTTTCTAAAAAGGGCCAAATGTAGGTTTCATCTTGACTTATCCTATTATATATTCTAATTGAACATTCTTTATAAGGAGAATTGACCACTTAATGTCGTCTCTTTGTATAAGATTTCTTTGTATGAAATCTCTTTTTTTTTTTTTGTCATAAATATCATGTTGAAAACTTAAATTGCTAATTGAAGAGGCATCGTCCATCTTTTAGCCAAAAGGGATCACAAGAACATAAAAAAGCTATTATTGAGTGCACTAACAAGATTTATGTTATTGCCACAATTAAGATACATTCTTGGTTTTCATATTAGTCCTAACTAGTGAAAAGCTATGCAAGCTAAGATAAGTCTTATTGAAAGGAAAAAAAAAAAAGTTTGGCTCCTTATGGATCGAAGGAAAGGCAAAAAGGCTATAATAATGAAATAGGTCTTCAAAAGGAAATGGTCTTTAAGGTAGGGCCCTACTAATGAATGATATGTGATAGGCCGTTAGCAATTGCTAAAACATCACCACAACAAATTACCAATGATAGAGACAAACCATGTTTGTGAGGTACTTTACCTAATTTGCCCGCACCATTTATTCAACTAACGTAATGCTTGGATTAATTTGGGAATTTAAGGGAGGAATCATGACGAGTTGAGAGGGATCTTTAGTTGTGTTGGTTAAAGAAGGCAACAACTTGTTATTGAAGATAAAAGAAGAAAAAGATGAAAATTATAACAATGCAAAGGATATTATGCATAGATCTTTTTGTTACTCCCCTCAAAACCCAAAGATTTTAATTTCTCATAAGGTATTGGCAGAGTCCTAAAAGTAACTTTCATTAATCCTTGATTGACATCATTTATGGTTAAGACTTAAATGGTATATGATTGTCTTTAAGCCTATAACATTCATTCTTAATTAATGAAAACATCAATTAGGAATTAAAATTACCTTCCTTACTTTTATAAGATTCAACCTTGGGTTTGCATTTTATTGATAATAACCTGTTATGTATTTTAATGAAATACATAATTCAAAATTATATAATTTGGCTAAAACCACCACCACCGCATCTAACAAACTATCCTTATTAAATATTGTCTTTGGTTGGTCTTCAACAAGTAAGTTGAGCTAGATCTTGGCCTCAGCTCACTTACAAGATTTTGTAGTGACTATTATGACCACCTACTTATGGGGGCCTAGCCTTTGCCTAAACGGCCAGTAATGGGTTACACACTTCAATGTCATCCATTTTTAAGGCTTGTTGATTCGATTCACTATCAACACACATCCTCAAAAATTAAGCCTATGAAGCACAAATCCCTTAAAAAGTAGTTCTTCTACTTATGTATTCAATTCAACACATTCCTTAGGATTCATCCTAAATGTGATAGATTGGCTAATTGTGAATGAGGAACTAAGTCAATTGTATATTGTACATCTTTCATGGGTGGTAATTAATTAGAAAGATCATCAGACATGATGTTAACAAAATCACCTAACAACCTATTAAATTTAAGAGAAAGGTCAAATCTTGGTATCTTAGACTATTGAGTTATTACTTTGGCAATAACAAGTACCAAATTATTATTCATTTTTAACTCCTTCTCAAAAGTCCTATGATATAAATGTGATGATATTTTTTTTAATTAAGACAAGATGAGAACATTTATGTTTTGGCTTTGTATCTTTACTAGAAGGTTTATTAATATTTATAAATGATGAGAGACAAAAAGAAGTTGTTTATTATTTGAGAATTTATTAATATTTTATAATTATGATAATTTAACAAATTTTTATTAGTTAAATATACTATTTTATTAGGCTTTTATTGAGTTAATATTCTCCTAATTAGTTTTAAATTCTTATTTAAAATTTTACTCTTATTTAATTTTAGTTAATCTAATTACATAAATGAAGTTTAAATCACTTCATTGGTTAAGGAATTGTTTACATAATTGATAATTAATATTAATATTAATATTTTCAATAAGAAATTATACTTATTTGTCATCAGATGGATTTTTGTTTATTTTTCAAATGGATTTTTGTATTATTTTCTTGTTTATTCTCAGTTTTATAAGTTTTTCTATGTCAATTTTGGCATCCAAGTTCAAATTGCCAACTAAAAAGAGCATGAATTTATCAAACAATCTAGTCACTGCCTCTCAATACTAAAATTTTAGAGTTCTTGCCAAAAGAACTTTTTATTCTCTTTAAAGATATATCAAAATTATTGCAGCCAAAATTATTGAATAAAGCTATCAAGGTTAAAAAAGGAGATAATGAAAATAAGTAAATTCATCTAAATAACTTGATTTGGTGGATAACAATATTACTATTACTTAATCTTTAACATCAATTATGATTGATGAAAAAAAAAAATCTATCAAGTATGTGAGAAATGATAATAACAGGTTGTTATATAAGTTTATTTTGTCTTTTTTTTTTGGAAGTTTTAATGTTGAAAATAAAGATATTTGAAAGGCTTTTATCCAATGTTGGAAGTGAAAGCATTATTTCGCATGTTTATAAGTTAATAGTAATCTTATACCTTGTAAAAGCAAAAATCCAAATGAGATCTCACGTATATATGAATGGTCAAAGTCTAAGTTTGATATGAGAGGCTCAATGCGACCACACACAATGGACCAACCACCCTTAACCTAAAACGTTGCTAAGAACTTTCAAATTGTGTTAGTCAAATGCATTGTTTTTAACTGTTAAAAACTAGTCATTATAATCATTATTTTTATCCTTAATATTCATCAATTATAACCACCTACAATTATCTTCATTCTTAATATTCATATTTATCAGAATTAAACCAAAAGTAATATAAAAAGAGCTTCTTCTTTGCCTTCAAAAGATATAAGCATTCTCTCCTTTTTTGTGTGCCTTGATTATTGAAATTCTTGTGTTTAATAAGTTTATGTTATTTCTGTTACTTCACTTATAGAGTGGACACTAGTGGGAAAATCTGTTATATCCTAAAAAAATAGTCATTATAATCTGCTACAGTATGACAATTCATTTACAAAGACAAAATTATCCTTTAAGATAGTACTTTTGTACACTTCAAATTAATATCCTTTTTTGTATATTTATTTCTTTTACATCCAATTGTAATCTATTTTTGTATTTTTTCTAACAATCTTACTAATAATTTTTGTTTTTTCTATCATAGATGTAAATATAAGTCAATCCACTATTACTACTAATCAATTTATTTATGTTATTTCTTAGACTTAATCAATTTCACTTGCTTCCAAGTTCTTGCTAAATACCTCCAAAATTGAAATTTTTGTTGGTTTTCACTATAATTGCTAGCAAAAACTTATTTTCTTACTTTAGATGTTCTAAGATTTACTTTTGCTCTTTTTAAACCCAAACCAATGATTGGTTCTAATAATTATAATAAAATGTTTCTTATTTAGGAAAAGGCTAATAAAGTTTGTTGTCACATAATTCTCAACATATTATCTAATGATTTGTTTGATATCTATTGTTTTTAAAAGAAATTAAAAAATATATATAAGAAAAAATGAACAACAAATATATGGTGGAAGATGTTAGCACATAAAAGTTTATTGTTACTAACTATTTTCATTTTCAAATGTCTAATGAAATGAGCATTTAGGACTAAAACAATGAATATCATAAGTTACTAAATGACCTAAAGAATGAGAACATCAAGCTACCAAAGAAGTATGTAGCAAGTTGTCTCATTGAAAAGCTTTTATAGTCCTAAAATAACTATAAGCAACAACTTAAATATGAGAGGAAGTACATATTGTTAAAGGATGTAATTGTGCATATCTAGATTAAGGATGAGAACAAAATCCGAATGGGGGAAGTAAAGGAAAAAGAGATGGCATCAAAGGAAAATGTGGTAAAAAAAACAAAAAGAGGAGGACAAAGTCATTATAGTCATCATCACCATCATAGCAAAAAAATGATATCATGACAAGTTCAACAGATATAATAAGTCTAAAACCAGTAATCCAACCTTCAAGAAAAAAGGTGTTTGCTATGTGTGAAAAATTAGGGTATCATACCCCTCAATGTAGGTATAAGAAAGGGATTAACAATGTTTAGCCTTTTAAAATATAAAAGAAAATGTTATAAATAAAAGATATTTTAAAAGGCTTTTATCCCATGTTAGAAGCAAAAATATTGTTTCACATGTTTATAAGTTAATATTAATCTTATACCTAATAACAGCAAAGACCTAAAAAAGCCTCATACATATATGAATAGCCCAAATCTAAGCCTAATATGGGAGGTCCAATGCCCTACAATGCAATAAACCCAAAACTTTTCTAACAACTTTCAAATTGTGTTGGTCAAACTATTTGTTTTTATCTATTAAAAAACTAGTTGTTATAGTCATTATTTTAATTTTTAATATTCATTAACCATAACCACCAACAATTACTTTCATTTTTAATATTCATATTTACAAGACATTAAACTAAAACAATATAAAAAAAATATTTTATTTTTTCTTTTTAGAAGATATAAACATTCTCTCTTTCTTCTTGTATCTTGATTATTGAAATTATTGAGTTAAATAGATTTGTGTTGTTTTTGTTATCTCACTTGTTGGGTATACACTACTAGAAAGATTTTTCATATTTTATAAATATAGTCATCATAACCTACTATATTATAACAATTCGTTTACATTAACAAAATTATTTTTTAGAACAATATTTTTGTACTCTTCATATTAATTTCCAAATTAATTTAATGAACCCGGGGAAATTTGAATTACCAATGGGTGATAAACTTTGATGATCATAACAATACCACTCTTCATCAATAATTTACCGATGAGTTATGATTACAAGGAACTTTAAAGGATCTTCTAATGAGGAAGGAAGATTACAGATATTATGATGTTGAGCAAGTTAAGTACGACCGAGAAATAGTTTGGGTTTGTGAAGTTTAAAGACTAACAAGATGTCAGTGAGGTAGCAAAGAGGTTAAACGAGGAGTGGTACAAGGGACACAAGCTAAGGGGTACAAATAGTGAGATTTCCTAAGTCTGGATCTAGGGACCTAGTTGGGAGTAGTCAAGTAATTGAGGGAATGGTGCACACTCAAGTAGGATCAAGGGTTTAGGGCCCACAACCAATAAGGAAAACCTATAAGGAAGTGCTACAGGGTGTGGAAAGAGCTCCTAGCACAATATTAGCATAAACCACACTAGTTTACAAAATAATGGCAAAGGAAACGAAGTGGTTATTCTAAAGTGTGATGGGAGCATCATGTGATTTAATACTAATTGGTCAACTGAAGGACAGATTTCCAAGGGTGTTTCACCACTCAATTAGAGCCACAACAATAAGGGAGTAAAGGTATTGCTCACCTTTCATTCTAGGGAAGAAATGCTAGACAAGTTGGATAAGGGTTGGAGTCTAGCATCGTCAGCTATTCCAAAGGCTAATTCCATAATTCATTATAGATTTTAGCACTGAGTGGCAAGTGTGGGTGTTGATCAAGGGGCTCCCTCTGCAAGTGTGGTATAATGGCTTCCTAAAACAATTAAAAGGACAATAGGGAAAGTACTTCAGTGTGGATACAACTTCATTCAAAAAGTATAGGCTTTATGTGTGTGTTAGATTTTGGTATCAATGAAGGCATAAATTGAAATCTTGGCATCGATGTTGGTAGAGGTTAACTGACAGAGGTATGCCGTGAATTTAAAGCATAAGTTGTCTTATGATAGGCAAGTAATTATGGAAGAGCTAATGTTGATGACTAGTCCAATTTGGGTAGAAAGCATTAATTGGTGGATAGAGGCAAGGAAGAGCAATAACAGACTTAGCAAAAGGGTGGTTGTATCACCTTAAATGGCAGACCAAAAGGCTAAATCAGTGGCATGCAATGTAGGGGGGAAGCTACCAAGGAGGAGAAATGTTGATCCAATTCATGATAGACTAAATGTTGAGCCCACCTTAGCCCAAACCAAACTCAACTAGGCAAGGCACGTTGGGTCGACAAATAGCTTCAAGAGCCTGAAGAAGACATTGCCCATTGAGGTGGATTGGGAAGGTGGTTGGATTTTAGGGGATAACAATAGGAAAATGGTGCCCATTTTGCGTAGGCTTAGTGAGACTAAGCTAATAGGTTGTTAAGTGGGCCAAGATAAGGCTAGTCTTTAGAGTCATAAAGGCCTAATAAGCTGCTAGGTCGAGTCAATTTTCATTAGGTCAACCCATTATGGTCCAATTGGCAACTCAATCGTCTCAACTACTTTAAAGGTAAGGCAAACTATGGACAAATTGGTGACTACTTTGCCAGTGACAACAATAGAGGGATAAATGATCTCCAACACTAACATCACCAATTAAGAGAAAGGTAGATGTCGAAGCGAGAGGTAAGAACAAGGAGGCCATAAGGGCTATCTAGGGAAATTTGGGACAAGATAGCAGAGATAATAAGTATGTCAGTTGTGGATCGATGGGGTTAAAGAACAATCTAGTGGCATAGGATGAGGGTGAGGTAGCCTCTGGTGAGGAAGAATGTGGCTAAAAGATATAAGACAAGGTGAGGCAATGAAAAGTCAAGGTGAATGGGATCTTAATTGAAGGTGGAGGCAAAAAACTATGTTATAAGGAAACAGGATGCCAAGATCGTTGTAGCTTCTCACTAGATATTCTTATTGTAAAATACAAGGATAGATCACCAGTGGCTAGAAAGCAAGGAGGCAAAAGGTTGCTCACTAGGGTGAAGTGTTGACCACCAGGAAAATGGTCTTAAGGAGTTTCATCGTTAGCAGGGGAGATTCAGTTTAAGGACGGGTAGCTAGATGACAAGCATATATGGGTACGCAATGAGACTATTTGAAGGGAGGTAGTATAAGTGCTAGAGTTAGAAAAGACTATTAGCTTGATAATGAAAAAGGAAGATGAAGTGGTGCTCCAACTACCAATGTTAGAGGAAAGGGAAGTTGAGGGCCTCAAATAGCGTATAGTCTCCAAGTCAGTTTCAAGTTTGTCTAAGTATGATAATATGCATGATTAATGTTAGAGGATTTATGGAAGTCGACTAAGTGTAGGGCAGTACATGGATAGATCCATCACATAAACATGAATATTTTGTTTGTGCAAAAAGCCAAACTTCAAAACCCTATGGAAGCTATTTTAAGGCAAGTGAGAGGGAAAGGAGTGCGAGTGGTGGCTATGGATTCCACGAGGGTAAAGGAGGGGTTGGCTATTTATTGGAATAAATATATATTTCAACTACAAAATAAATTATTAGCTAGTTGATTTATAGTGTTGGTGGGTTGGTTAATGCTATCAAGCAAAATTGTGGTGCTAGTCAACTTGTGTGCACCAAATTGTCATTCTAAACAACAAGATTTTTGGGAGGAGCTGAAAACACTGAAAAATAAATTTTTGAGATGGTGGTGCATAGGTGGTGATTTTAATACAGTACTAGTAAAAGACTAAAGAGTGAGATCTTCTGATGATAAGTAAACAATTCAAAATTTCAACAACTTTGTATATGATATGGAATTTGTGGACTTACTTATACAAGGCCACAGATACACATTTATGAGAGGTTTCATGTATGAGTTAGGTAGACATATTCCTAATGAAGGTTGAATGGTTACAAGCTATACTGAACCTCACACAGTGAGAAGTACAATAAGCCTTTTTTAATCATTTAAGTGTCTATTTAGGAACCCAAGATCATGATTAGGGGCCTACACCTTTCCAATATTTCAATCATTAAATGGACGATAAAAAGTTACAAGAAAATGTGGAGGTTGTGTGGTCACAAACTCTAGTCATTAGTCATTCAAGATACCCTCTATGAGGCAAAATGTAAGCTATGAAACACTTTCTTCTATCTTGGTGCAAGAAGGAGTGATCAAAGCCTTAGAAGAATGTAAGGGATACAAAATTAAAAATTGAACAACTGACTATGATGCAAGAGACATAATTGCTATCAGAACTAAAGCAAGTAGATTTAATGAGGGCACGTGCAGAATACTATATAACAATGAACAAATATGAACAAAAGTGGTACAAAAAAATCCTAACTACAATGACTATGGGAAGGTGATAGGAATTTAAAATTCTTCCACATCCAAGCTTCAAACATAAGGAAAAAAAAATTAACTTAATTGTGGTAGGCAAGGAAATCTACTTTAAACTTAAAGAGGTAAAGGTCATTGTTTTGAACAAATTTAAGAACTAGTTAGGAGTATCCATCAAGTCATGTCTGGAGATGAATAAGAGGTTCTTCCATAAGGTGGATAGGGTGAATAATCTAATTTTGAAGAGTCTTTTCACAAGCGCAGAAGTATGGAAAGTCATCAAAGACTTTGATGGTAATAAAGCTCTAAGTCTAAATGATTTTAATCTCAATTTCATTAAACATCATTGAAAGATGGTGGTGAAAGATGTGATGGAGTTCTTTAGCACCTTTTATAACAACAAAAAGCTATGTAAAGCACTCACTTCCACCTTTATAATGTTGATTCCAAAGGTTGGTGATGTGGTGGAAATCAATCATTTTCACCCTATTTAGCTAATTGGCTACTTCTATAAGATACTCTTTATGGTTCTATCCCTAAGACTTAGTATGGTAATTGGCAAGGTTGTGGGGGAACTATAGATAGCATTTGTGAGGAGGCATAACATACTTGATAGTGTCTTGATGGAAAATGAAACAATTGAGGAGTTGAAAAGACTAAATGCAAAGGGTTTAATCATGAAAATTAACTTTGAAAAAGTATATGATATAGTTGAGTGGACATTTCTAGTCAATGTAATGTGACTTATGGGATTTAGGAGTTGCTAGAGATGATGGATATTGGAGTGCATCTTTACACCTATAATGTTTGTTCTTATCAACGATAGTCTAATACAACAAGTCAAGATAACTAGAGGTTTAAGGTAAGGGGATTCATTGTCACCATTCTTGTTTATTTTGGTTGTCGAAGGCCTTAACTTAATCTTTACAAGGGCAACACAATTAGGATTCATTGAAGGCATTCCGCTAGGGCAAGATATCAAGCAAACTCACTTACTGATGACACCATAATTTTTAGCCAAGTGGATGATCAGTTGGTATAGAATCGTAAGAGGTTACTCCAGTGCTTTCAATGCTACGTGAGATTAAGAATCAACCTTATGAAGAAAACTCTGTATAATGCTAAGGTATGTAAGATGAAGATGCAGAGGTGGGTCAATTTCTAGAGTTATGAGGTCAAGTCGTATCCTTTGAAATATCTAGGTTTACTGTTAGGAGTAAACCCACAAGCAAAAGGCTTATCGAACCCTAATGATTAGGAAAATAAAGAAAAGACTAGCAAAGTGGAAAGCAAGATTTTTATCAAAAGTCTGGCTACTGGTTCTACCGAAGTCCTATTTAAGATTATTACCCATATATTTTATGTCACTATTTAGGATACCAAAAAGTATAGAGGATTAGATTGAAAAGATATAGAGATCCTTTTTATGGGGAGAGGAAGATGGCAAAATACAAATGTGCCAGGTTGGTTGGAGCCTTATAGGTCAACAAAAGAAGTATGGTGAGTTAGGAGTTAGTAACTTGCAAGATACCAATATAGGGATATTTTTGAAATGGCTATGTAAGGTAGAGAATGCAGATGATGCATACTAGGTTAAAATTCTTAAGGCATAGTATGGTGCACACTAATTATGGCCATGGGAGTGGACATCAAGGTGCCAGTAGATGTCCCTGATATAAAGGGACATGTGTTCGTCATGACAAAAGGAGGATAAAGATATGGATGCACTAAGTCTAATTATAGCTATCTAGTAAGAGATGGTGGGCAAGTGGACTTCTGGAACCAACTTTGGCTAGGTGATACCCTATTGATCAAAAGGTTTCTATGGCTTTTTGTGTTGTCAATAAAGAAAGAGAGCTTGATTAATAACTTCAGTGAGTGGGAGCATAACTGTTGGATATTGAAATTCATGTGGTATCAAAATTTCTTTAACTAGGAGAATGATCTACTTACCAAGTTCATGAATTTCATATCAGCATATTAACCAACACAAAGGGAGAAGGATAAGTTTATATGGCATGGGGAGAAGGGCAAACAATTTTTGGTGCGATCCTTTTGTAATTTTTAGAATTGTCATCGTGGGCATGGCAAAGGAGGAACAGTGAGCATTTGGCAAGGTTTGATTCCACCTAAAGTGGAGGTATTTAGGTGATAGATGTTACTAGATCATCTCCTTATCAAAGAGAAATTATGTTTGATAGGAAGCCCTGGTCAAGATATCACATGCTCACTTTACTCTACGAGGAAAGAGTCAACGACCCATTTATTTTTTCAATACCACCATGCTTGGGCAATTTGGTAAACGTGTTTGAGATGGTGGGGAATCTCATAGGCGATTCTTGGCATAGTGAAGGATGCATAGGAGTCATGGTGCGAATTAGGTCATAGTTGCACATCGAGGGAGATTTAGATGATGAGTTTTTACGTGATTGTGTGATCTATTTGGTTAGGGAGGAATAAACACATTTTTGCTAGCAAAAGTTTCTTAGTTGAAAAAACTTGTGATTTGATCTGTGCTAGGTTGTGGTGGTGGAAGAGGGTGAAGTGGCCACAATGCAACTTCACATTCGATGAGTTCTTCGTGAACTTAAAAGGTGTTTGACCTACAAGGAAGGAAAAAATACATCTACGAGATTTAACTTGGTTAATGCTCTTAAGTGGTACATTGAAATTTAACACGGATTTTTCGATGACAAATGTGTGGAAGATGACAAGTATAGTAGGCATGCTACAAAGCAATAATGAGAAGGTTGTGTGCATGTTCTCCAAGGTGATCAAGGTCACCAGTATTTATGAGGCAAAACTACTTACAATCAAGGAGGCGGTCCACCTTTGGAGTCAAAGAAAGTGGTGGGAAGGGCCACACTCACCATTGAGATCGACTTTCAAACTGCAATTGTTTGGATAAAGAATGAAGACCTTAGAAACTTGCATCAATGTTCCATGATATTAACAGTAAAACCAACAATCGAGTTTCTTTCATCTTTCAACCTTAAGCATGCAACCAATTTGCAGATACTCTAGTTAAACAGGGTAGGAAGCGTCACACAGATTTAATAGCATTGGATCTAAGGTTTCAGCAAGCCAAAATTATAAAATAAGAAAGGTTGTGTTTCTTCTTTAGAGGTGTTGTAAGTTGTTCAACTTATGAATGTTTGTACTTTTTGTCAACCCATAAGGGTTTTTTTCTTAGCTTTAGGCTTAACACAAGTGTAGACATCCTTAGCTCATTTTATACAACTTTTTGTTCAAGAAAAAATTTGATTTAATGAAGTTGACTCTGTTCCCACTTAGGCTTTTATATATATATATATATATATATATAAATAAAAGAAAATAATGAGAAGTAAGGTAGAAGAATATTTATTATTTAAAAATATATTAATAATTTATAATTATGCTAATCTAGTATGTTATTATTGGTTAGATATTTATTTTATTAGACTTGTGATAGGATAATACTCTCTTAATTAATTTTAAATTCTTATTTAGAATTATAATTTGTTTAGTTTTAAGAAATCAAATTATGTAAATATTATTAAAATTAGTTAATTAGTTAAGAGTCTATTGACAATAATTGAATATTAATGTTAAATTTTTGAACAGGTGTTGATTTTCATAGACTTATTGAGTGGTAATTCCTATGTGTTTACAGGTAAATTCATACTATTTTCTATATTCTTAAGATTTTCGTTTGTTCTTAATTTTGTAAGTCAGTCTTATATTAGTAAGAGACCATGACTTTTGTATTAGATTTAATTTGCAATTATATGCTTAACAAGTAATTGATTTACTCTTAAGGAAATAATTTTAAAATTATTATTTTGTTTTTGTTTTTGTATTTATTTGAAAAATTATGTGATTTTTTGTTTAGACAAACAAAATTTTGTTGGAATTTTTAATAGTAAAAAGGTAGCATTTGTAATCTAAGGTAAAAAAAAAAAGACTTTCATTTGGAAAATTATTTCTTCCTTTCGCCCAACAATATGTTTGTTTTATAGACAGTAATATTAAAACAATTTTATTTTCAGCCAAAATTGGAGCATTAACCCATGTTTCCAAGTCCCTGAGAGAGAAAGCGGCGGGATTTGAGGACCACGAGCGGTTTCAGCAATATTTGAAGACCACGAACCTTCGGCCTTGAATAATAGTTGGGCCAACCAAGAAGCACTTGATTGTTATCCCCACACGAGTCCTGTTAGCAGCCAGCACAATGACGACTCCATCAAACTCTTGTTCATCCATGCAGCAGACCCTTTTTGCCTTACATTCTGCCAAAACAAAAGCAGCATCCATTTCAGTTGTCAGCTTTAATTTTGTAGATTTTGATCTTTTTCTCTAACCAGTTTTCCATTTTTAGCTTCAAAGCATGTCTTAGGTGTTTTACTGCAGCTTCTATATGGATTAGTATATGCATGCACTAGGTTGAAGAAGGCTCTGATCAATGTCAGTAATTCTGCTTTAATCCTTTAGGAATTCCCTTTCTTTTATCTTCACAAGGGCAAAAATAAAATGAGAACTTTTTTCAATGTGAGCTGCTTTACAGCTAGCTATGGGATAAGGATATTGCTTACAGTTAGGTGAAAAGTTAAAAGAATTCAAACAAAAGGATTTGGAGATACAGTAAACATAATGAAGTGCGTCAAAAAAAATTATGTCCTGCTTAGCAAGTATTTCTGTTGGTGGCTCTTCCTTCATTGAACTAAAGGAATGCTCCACTAACAATACAGATAATTGGACTTCATTTGCTAAGAATTGGATACATTAACAATGATGAGGAACACCATGCGCACAAGTTCAGCGCAATGGTGACCTTCATTTATTTAAAAACCTTGACGAATGATCAAATTACCTCTTTATTTAGTCTTAAGCTTTCCTATATGTTCCTATAATTTTGGCTAATGAAGAATGAAACCGTGAATTTTTGATGCAGTAAAGCTATACTTCTGGTTGATGTCCATGATATGAAACACCATTGTGGCAGGATGGGTTGCAAGGATAAGCACAGTCTATTTGTTGAAATGGAGTCCTGTCGTAAAACCAATCACCAACTGCCTTTGCTATTTTCTGCATAATATGTGTTTGACAACAAAAATTGCATTTTGTGAATTCAGATGTATTCTAATGTGAAACACAGATACTGGGAAAATTGCAATAGGTATGGAAAGCAATTGTGATCTCCTACCGTTTTTTTAATCATTGGAGAGTCAGCCATGAACCATGTCTCCTGTGTTTCAGTCTGGCAGTGGGCATAGCAAGAGTCTATGTACAGTCCCCTAGATGTAGAGTTTGCTGATCCAGGCAATGTACGCAAGAAGCGCAATCTAAAATCTGCAAGAAAATTATAACTTGCTCCAATTAAATTGTAGAAAGAAAATCATCACCATCATGCTCCAATTCATGTCTGCTGCTGCACCACAGTTCAATCTTTGCTTGATTTAGTACTCAACATCTCCTTTATTGCAATATTTTGCATGAAGTTGTGCAGAATTAAACTTAAGGATTGCATAAGTGTTAGGTTGCTTTTACTTACCTTGCATTGCATGGAGTTGAACAGGTGAGCAGTTGCTTATGTCAAGCTTACAGCTGCTCCAGGAGCCCCGGGGATCAGCACCATCAGGTGCCAAAATGTTCTTTATCTAGACAAAAACAGCCATTTGGGGCAAACAGGGTAGGTATAAGTGTCTCAAATGAATTTCTTTTGCTTGGACAACATCAGAATAAATAGCATGCAAAAGCTGATTCAAGGCATAAACTTTGCATCAACGGTAAATAAGTTGCACGCATTTAGGTTAAAATATTAAGTTACTAAACTTTTGGTCAATGTTAATGACAATTTATTGAGATCCAACTTTCTATCTATTGACGAGAAATGTCATCTCCAAGCTATAAATTTTTTTCTCCTTATACCAACAGTTGATAAGATGAAACATAATTTCTTATCATCTAACAGAGGAAGAAACATGCACATATCTAGATTTTTAAAGCGAACTAGCAATGTGCTAACCTGCCATGAATCATACGCTGAATTTAGCACAAAAAGAGGTGTCTGTATTTGTGCCACCACATATTGTGGAAAGAAACACTGTAAATTGCTGAGACAAGTCAGTCCCTGGAGGAAATGGTAAGAAAAAACACCAGCAAAGAAAGACTTACTAAAGCAGGTTTCAGTCTTGATGTACAGGACAGTGGCAAATTCTTAGCTGATCCCTACAGAAAAGATAAAAATTGTGTGATCAGGAGTCTGTTAGTGATTAGGTAGAATTTACCCATGACAGTTTGGAGAATCTTCTGTGTATCCCACTTAAATTTGTGAGCTTGTAAGTAGCAAAATATACAGAAATGTTAAACATACACAACATGCATACTGATACAAAAATGTAAAAGTAAGAAATCTGCAAGAGAGCATACATGCAAAGTAACCACTTCATTAAAGTAGGATTGTATGTGTGGTGATCCAGAAAGATCCTTCCTGTTGTAAAAGAAAAAATAAAAGCAAGATATTGTCAGGGTGAAGCCTGCAAGAAAAATAAATTAGTGCTGAGATGGTTTTAAGTTATAGCGTCCTGCACATGAGCTTACGTATTGATAAAATAGCCAGCATCTGAAAGACATTTTACTTTGGTACCCATAGGCAACAGAGCTCGGAAGCTATCACAATGCAAAATGGAAGCTAATCCGCCAGCCGAACAACCAGAAAGAAGAGCCTATAGTGAAATATCCAGACAGGTTGTTTAGAGAGTGTAATTAGAGAAGAAAACCAGTGGACAGAATGTTCCACGTGTTTCTCACATTTTCTGCATGTATCATCCCTTTGGCCATTAAGTCTTCAACAACAGCAAGCCAAACCCTTGCTCCTCTGAAGTGAAGGTTAGTAGCCTGGTCAAACATTATCTTATTAAAAATAAAAGATCTGATGATTCAAGTTCTTTCCTGTAAAATCAAAGCAACTTACAGGATTGACTGCATGCATGTCCCCAGTAAATGATGACCCGTCACAATATCTGATCTTAACTCTATTCCAGTTATAGAAGTCTACAAATTCAGACAGGATACCAGGGGAAGGAGTCAAAGCTGAAGAACAATGTCTGTTCTTGTGCACCTTTTTCTTTTTTTCTTTTTTTTTTTTTTACATGAGATAATAGTTGCATAGTTAATTTGTCATACCTGGATTAAATCGCCGCCTATTGCTCATAATTCCAGAGAAAGCTAATAGCTTGGACATTTGCTTAGATGAACCTAAATGATTATTCTTACGAGCAAGGCAGGTTGTTAGATTGTTGCACCATCCTCCTCCCTAGTAACAATAAGCAGAATACACATTGCAGTTAAATTATGATCAGATAATTCAGAAGTACATCAAAGACATTTGATATATGTAATAAACAAAGTGAACTAATAGAACATAGTTGACATAAACTTAAGTTCATTTTTCTGTCAAATAGTTCTCTTCGTATTGGTCCTTTTATTTGCAATCAAAAGCAGATACACATTATCCATTAAGAAGTTTGATGTAAGAATTTTCCTATCCCTAACTATTTTTCTCCAGATTTCTGCCTTTCGAATGCCAATAATTATAACATTTATGCTTTGTTTTCTTTATTTGGTGAGATAAATCGTTAAACAGATCATCAGATGAGTACTAACCTCAAACTGAACCAACCAACTATTAATGCCTGTAGAAAACCCCTTATGTAAGTGGTATGCTGGGGGGCTTCCATCCAAACACACTGTGAAAAAGATCAAATTCCAGAAGCCTCACAAATTTGCTATAATAACTAAACAATATGTCTTCATTTCAACTTAATCAGACTGAGGCGAAACTCAAATTTCTCACCGGCTCCTTTAGCAACTGCATTCGTAACATAAGTAATTGGGACATAAAGGCTTTCTGTTTTCAGAAATAGCAGCAAACAAGCTAAAAGACTTAACCATAGGCCCGATCCTGAATCTACCATTCTGCACATTACAGAAAGAAAAATAATCATAAGGAAAATAGTTGGCATTAAAAAAAAAAAAACATTAAATATAGCAATAAGAAGCGCCGGGAATAAAAATTGTAAAAAAAAAAAAAAAAAAGAAAAAAGAACTGGCTGGGCACATCATCATTTAGTGCCAACTTCACCAGCAGAACATGAAAAAAGCTGACTCCCCATTGTCAGGGAATCTAGGCAAATTATAAAGTCACAATCAATCTATCATCTAAAAAGAATCAAAATCTATCTAATTCTAAAACAATAAGCCAAATGAAATAGTGGGGGGTACCATGGCAATTTAAAAATCCACATACTTGTGCATTGAACTCAACAACAAATAAACCACAAAAGTCTATCAGAGTTCCAATCTTTTTTTATGATCACTCCTTAGAATCAGAGTACCATGCTTTATTGCAACGAGAAAACAAAGCAAAGCAAAGCAAATAAGCATGTTGGAGAAAGCAAAAACTCATCAATTAGAGAAGAACTAAGCAAAAGAAGACAATTCACGTCGTTTCCAGTAAAGTAACAATCCAAACAAGCAGTGTGGAATCACTGGTTTCCTTATAAACCAGTCAGTTGACATTTGAAACATTCCAAACCAACACCCATTCTAACAAGAAGAGAGAGGTATAACGGAAACAAATCGCTTAGCACAAAAACAACGCACCAACAGGTAGGTACCTGTGGGTGACAGATAAAAATCTTGAAGATGGGGAGACTTGCAAGAGAATGTGGCTCCAACCCACTTCAGTTCAACACCAAAACAACGATATCCAAAAGATTTATCATTGCGGGAAGCGGCAGGGAGTTGGGAAACAATGGGAGAAATGAGTAAGAAAAGCAGTAGAGACTGGTTTCTTTCGGTTCTACTGCGTTGCTTTTTTCTAGGATAAAAAAAGCGCGTTTTGTTAAAAGGCCTTTTGTGTAGACGCAACAATTTATAGCAAGTGAGATGAGATGCGCACAGAACAGAACCCAAAGTGCCGACACACATTCGCTAAACTACGCATAAACAAAACGCCAGCACGGAAATGGGTTGCTGATGTAAATATACATGTACTTCTATTTTTTTCATATAGAAAAAATAAAGCGGTATACACAATTATAAAAGAAATTTGTATCTTATCAGAAGAATAAATTCTAAAATTGTAATTTTAATTTTACGAAGAAACAAAGACTCAAATTCAAGAATTTTAGTTATTATTAAGTTACAATATTTAATAGTAAACTTAGTTAGTTATATTATTATTAACAGAAAAACGACAATAACAAATGGACAATAATGGGGTGAGAGGCTTTGTGTCTGGGATCTCGGACGAGCATATAGCGACTTGCTAATAGCTTTCCAGTTTCCACTGCCAACGAATCTTATGGCCTTATGCTCTCCCCCGAAATGAACTGGGTGGCCGGTCTCAAATAAAATTAAAATTTTTCTTTTCTTTTTATTTTCTTAATCTCGATCCTATCTTCCATTTAATTTCATGCTCCAAACAAAATTTATTTTATTTAAAAAAAAAAAAAAGCTATGGGAGGGGGTGCATCTCTTGAATTATAGATTTTTTTTTTTCAGTAACATTATCAAATAATGACAAAATGATCGGATACGGGAAAAACAAGAAACACTTGATATACCTTTTTGTTTAATGGCTCAATATCAATAAAGAAAATTCTTCAATCAACAAAAATGTTTATCGATGGAAAATTAAGGGTTAAAAAAAGAGCTAAAATAAATATAATTTTTTTTTAATTTAAAAAAAAAAAAGGCAAAAGCATTCACTAATCAAAGAAAATCATTATTTCTTTCTTGCTGCTACTAATCAATATTTTGCTTTGCCTATAGCAGAAAATCTTTTTGATCTTTATAATTCTATAAAATTACAAAAGTATTACAAATTTTATTCTCAAAATTTCTTTTTTTATTGATTTGAATTTTTTTTTTTATTTTGACTAGTGAAAATTTTTCGAGTCTAGTGATATTTTATTTTTCAAATTTTTTTCTATTTACAATAAAATTTATAAAAGCATAGATAAAAATTAAAATTTCATTAAAAAGAGTATGAGGAAAAAGAAAGAGAGAGAGAGAGAGAGAGAGAGAGAGAGAATTGAACAAATCAGTGGAGGCAAAGATAATTTTGAGTGGGGGCAAGTTTGTTAAATATTCATACCTAACATAGAAAAGAAAAAATTCATTCTGTTTGGATATCCATACCTAACACAGAAAAGAAAGAAAAAAATTCAGTGGAGGCAAGTGCCCCCCCCCCCCGGCCCCGACTCAAGCTCACCTAGCTCTCTGTTTACCAATATATTTTAGATTAGAATATTATCATGTTGACACAATTTTTGTGTTAAGCATCGTTTGTCTTTGCTTATCTCTCTCTAATTTTCTTCTAGGATTATTCCATCTTTGATTGAGAGATTGCAAAAAGGACAGTGCATCTAAAAATACTTGTTAACGAAGAAAATTCAAAATTATATCCACATAAAATTTTGTTTATTTAACCAAAAGGATTAGAGAAGAGAAGACATAACTTCCTTTTTTTTTTTCTGATAATTTAATTTCTATATTTATATCGGTGTGTAGGGAACAAACCGAGAGGAAAAAGAAAAAAAAAAAAGATACTTGTCAGAATAGTGCATCGGACTATTTTGAGTAGTTCCATACACGTGGGCCCATAAGGTAACAGTTTTATATGCACAAATTAAAAACTTGTGATTATTTTAAGGAACGAATTTGCCTAACATTTTTTTTTTTGGGTTAAAAAAAAAGGTTTAAAATTTAAGGTTGACTCTCCAATTCCCATAAATTAAAGAAATGTTTCTTTTGAGTTGGGATTATTTATATCGGAACATTCTTAAAATAAAGAATGATACATGCAAAATGGTGCATCAATTTTCTTGCCGCTTAGAAGTTACATCACTACTTGGTCAGTTTTTGTTTTTATCTAAAAGTCTCCCCAACCTCCACTAAGCCTAGTTACTTTACAGAGTTATGTCACGAAAATAATTACAAAAAGTTAAAACTCGGTGACTTCTTAATTTAATTAGAGGAAATTAGTATAATAATAATAATAATAATAATAATAATAATAAACTAAATTAATTATTTCTCACTTATTTATAAAAATAAATAAAATTAAATATAAAAAAATTATTATATTAAATTTTATGTCACTCTCTTGTCATTTCTTATATATTATTACATAATAGAGTTAATTTAAATATAAATGACTTATCTCTAATTGAAAAATAACAAAAATATTTTTTTTTAATCATAACATTATTTTTAATATATACCCTATCTCGTGTGTGTGTGTGTGTGTATATATATATATATATATCAATTACCTTGGACATGGAATTGTGCAGGCTGAGGTCCAGTGTGGAAAGTGGGAGGTTTTATTTAATTAATCGCAAGCAAATATGACCCTTCCATAAATTAAAACATCAAGATTGAGATTTCCTTATTTCAAGGAAACATCGAACCCATAAGTCAATTTGTTTATTATAAGGCAAGGGTAGCCTTCCGCCGGGCCAACGACAGGTGTCACGGACTTGGCCTTGTACTCCCAACGACCCGTGCGGCACTAGCAATTTCCTTGACTTGAATGCTAATTCAGCCTTCCCCGAGAGCTAGAATACTACTATCAAAGGATAGAAAGATGTACACAAAGAGATTTAGAGAACTTGGAGAATACTATATTGCGTCAAGAAGACAAGTACACTTTTACTTGCTTGGATGCTTTCAAATGAAGTTCTAAGGCTATATATAGTCATCCACCTTTTCAATGGATGGTTAGGATCTATTTGATCTAACGGTTCCTATTCTTATTCTAGAGTATTCTAGCTAACTCTACTCTTTACAAGAAGATAAGGAAGCTATCTACAGAATTCTAGAAACTTCTACCTTATTCTAAGGTAAGCCTCTTTAAATGGCTCAATTTTGGGCCAAATTACTCGGGCCGTGACATTCTCCCTCACTCAATCTGGCGACGCTCTCGTCGCGTCCCTCCTGTATGCCTCGATCACATCAACATTGTTCCACAATGTTAGCTCGTGTTCCCAACTTGTCTCGCTATCAGGTAACCCTTTCCATTTAACAAAGTACTCGACATAACTCGGATGGGTGCCTTTCCTGGGAATGACACGATGTGCCAATATCTCTTCCACGTCACGATCTGGCATGGTTGTTATGGTTGTAGGTGCCCTCTTTGTTTTGCCCCGACTCGGCTCCTCTTTGTCAGGATGGTAAGGCTTTAGCAAACTCACGTGGAATACTGGATGCATCTCGAGATGTGACGGTAAGGTCAAACGGTAAGCTAGTTTGCCAATCCTCTTCTCTATTGGGAAGGGTCCTTCGTAACGCCTTACCAGACCCTTATACACCTTAGCAAACCTTCGGCTTTGATGGGGAAGGAGTTTCACCATCACCAAATCTCTTTCCTCAAACTCCAAGTGTCTCTTCTTGACATCGGTCCATTTCTTCATCCGTTTAGTAGCCTTAACCAAGTGTGCCCGTGCCATGTCGGACTTCTCATGCCAACCCTTGGCAAACTTGAATGCAGCAGGACTAGGCCCTTTGTAACCAATCGCCAATGTGTGTGGGGTCATTGGTTGTAACCCTGTAGCAACTTCGAATGGAATAGCCCCAGTTGACTCGCTTCTTTGCAAATTGTATGAAAATTGGGCTATGTCAAGCAACTTAGTCCAATCGCTCTGGTTGGCACTTACATAATGCCTTAAGAATAGCTCCAACAAGGCATTCACCCTCTTTGTTTGACCGTCCGTTTGAGGATGAAAGCTTGTGGAGAAATTGAGCTCCGATCCCATCAACTTGAATAGCTCCATCCAGAATCTTCCAGTGAAGCGTGTGTCTCGGTCACTAACAATCGTCTTTGGAATGCCCCAGTATTTCACCACGTACTTGAAAAATAGGCGTGTTGCATCTTCAGCTGTAAACTTTGAGGGTACGGGAATGAACACCTCATACTTGCTAAAGCGGTCTACCACTACCATGATGTTGGTACATCCATCCGATTTCGGTAGACACGTGATGAAATCCATTGAAACACTCTCTCATGGCTTCTCTGGAATAGGTAGGGGCTCCAGCAATCCTGACGGTTGGTGTTGCTCCACCTTATCTTGTTGGCATACCAAACACATCTTCACGTAGAGCTCAATGTCATCTCGCATTTGTGACCAATAATATGTTCGCTCTACAAGTGCCAACGTACGACATATGCCTGGATGTCCTGGCCATTTTGAGTCATGGCACTCCTTGATAATCGCTTTCCTCAATCCTTGCCACCTTGGCACGTAAACTCTATTGCCTTTGGTAGTGAGCAATCCATCTTCAAGCCAAAATCGGCGTGTCTTCCCACTACTTGCCAATTCCCTCAAACTCTTGGTTTGTGGATCATGCTCCAATCCCTCCTTCACTTGTTCCACCAAAGGGAAGTTTGGACTTGTGATGGCAGTTAATTCGGTCTTCCTACTCAATGCATCAGTCACCAAATTATCCTTACCCGGCTTATACTCCATCACAAAGTTGAATTCTGCCAAGAAAGCTTGCCACCTCACTTGCTTTGGCGTCAACTTCTTTTGATTGAGAAAGTAACTTGTGGCAATATTGTCTATCTTCACCACGAACTTGGACCCCAACAAGTAATGCCTCCAAGTTCGTAGGCAATGTACCACTGCAGTCATCTCCTTCTCTTGGACTGTATAACAACGCTCAGTTTCGTTCAACTTGCAGCTTTCATATGCGATGGGATGACCTTACTGCATTAGAACGCCACCAATTGCAAAATCTGAAGCATCAGTTTGTACCTCATACGGTTTGGTGTGGTCGGGAAGAGCCAACACTGGCTCACCAGCTACTGCTTGCTTGAGCACCTCAAACACTCTTTGGCATCTGTCATCCCAGCTCCATGTTCTATTTTTCTTTAACAAATCAGTGAGTGGAGTTGCAACGGAGGAGTAACCCTTTATAAATCTTCTGTAATAGTTGACGAGGCCTAAGAAGGATCGTAATTCAGTCACCTTCTTAGGTGGTTCCCAATTATGGATGGCCTGCACCTTGGACTTGTCCATCAGTAGTTTGCCTCTGCCGACAATGTGCCCTAAAAATATGACCTCTTGCTGAGCAAAGGCACATTTCTCCTTCTTCACATATAATTCGTGTTCCCTTAGCACTTGGAAAACTTGTCGTAGATGTCTAATATGCTCGTCCAACGTCTTACTATAGATAACGATATCATCTAGATATACTACGACAAATTTATCCAAAAATGACTCGAAAACTCGATTCATAAGGGTGCAGAATGTGGTAGGGGCATTAGTTAGTCCAAACGGCAGAACCAAGAACTCAAAGGAGCCATACCTCGTAACGCAAGCGATCTTTGGCTCATCTCCTTTTGCAATCCTCACTTGGTCGTACCCCGATCTCAAGTCTAGCTTTGTGAACCATCGTGCTTCACCTAGCTGATCGAACAAATCAGCTATTAACGGAATGTGATACTTGTTCTTCACAGTTATTTTATTAAGTGCTCGATAATCGACACACAACCGAAGCGACCCATCTGGATCCAACAACTCCTTTAGTTGTCTTCTGAGTTCCTCTAACTCAGGGGGTGCCATACGGTAAGGCACTGTAGCAGGTGGTCTTACATCTGAGACCAATTCTATCTTGTGGTCCACCTCCCGCTTTGGTGGGAGCTTCTTAGGTAATTCGGGAGGCATTACGTCCTTAAACTCCTTCAGGACATGAGAGACTCCCTCAGGTAGATCATTTGATGAGAAAGTGTCCTTTTCATCCTTCAAGGATATAAGAAAGGTGGGTTGCGACTTCTTTATGCCTTTGGAAAGTTGCATGGCCGAAATCTGCCTGGATTGTAGGCAAGTCTCTCTTGCCAAAGGCACCATGCATGTGTTGCCTTCCTCCAAGATACACATTATGTTGGCAAATGGAATAGGCACAGCTTTAACACGATCCATAAACTCCATACCAAGCACAATTGGATAATCATCCATTGGTACAATAGAAAAGTCTACAAGGCCACACCATTCACCCATACGTACCTCTATACCATGCGCAATGCCGAAGATCGACTTTGGCTCTGAATTTACTGCCTTGAGCCATCCTCGCTCCTTGTTGTATTTGATGCCTAACCGCCTTGCTTCCTCTTCTTGAAGGAAGTTGTTGGAAGCTCCAGTATCCACTAAGGCTTTAACCACTTGGTTACTCACCTTTGTTTCCACATATAACCGTCCTTTCTTCTCGGCTTTAGGCACTTCGACCTTGGCTTTGATGGCGTTGAGGATTTGTAATGACCCCATCCTCGTCTCTTCGCGTTGCTGCTGTTCCTCCCTTTCTTCCACTATGGCCGAAAGCTTGGCTTTCTTCGGGCAATCTCTGGCCTTGTGCGGCCCGTCGCAAAAGTAACATTGAAGAGGAGGTCTGTCGTTGCCTTGCCCCTCCTTGGTGTTCCTCCCTTCCTTAGGCCTATTAAACTTGTGAGAACGGCCTCTGTTCGAGGGACTCTCTCCCCCACTTTTTCCTTTGCCGCCCTTGTCCTTAGGAGACTCGGACTTCTCAGACTTCTTGAACTCTATTAATGATTCGGCAATGGAAATAGCGGTGGCGAGATCTTGAGCACCATGTCTTTGGATCTCTATCTTTGCCCAATTTTGTAAGCCATCTTTGAATGCAAAGAATGCTTCCTTGTCGGGATAATCAGGAATTTCCAGCAACACTTCAGAGAATTCCTTCACATACTCTCGTATGCTCCCCTTCTGTTGAAGACGCCTTAGCTTTGCTCTCGCCTCTTCTTCTGCATTCTCTGGATAGAATTGCCGCTTGAGTTCTTTCTTGAACTCATCCCATGTGTTAATGATGCAAGTACCCCTTTCAATATCACTATACCTCCTTCTCCACCATACCATTGCGGTATCCATGAGGTATAGGGTAGCACTATCAATCTTCTTGGTATCCTCCGTGATACCAAGTGCCTTGAAGTATTGTTCCAAGCTCCATAGAAAATTATCAACCTCCTTCGCGTTTCTCGACCCATTGTACGCCTTGGGTCTCGGGACATCCACCTTTGAAGAAGCTGTAACTATCGTTGGCAAGACAATGCTTCCACTTTGAGCAATGGCCTTTTTACAAAGGGTTAGCTCATCCTTGGTCTCCTTTAACTCGTTGGAGACTCTTTCGAGCTCTTCCTTCAACGTTCCAACCTCAGAATGGAGGGCCTCTTCCAAGGTCTTCACTTGGTCTAGACACCTTGATAGGGCCTGGTTTAAGGCACCTTGCAACTCCCCACGTAGCTCTTCACTCTCCTTCTCGAGCTCGTTGATGCGTTGGTCTACTGCCTCAAACTTCTCCTGCCCGTCGGCCACCACAAGCTCAACTTTTGCGAGCCTGGCATCGGTATCTTCCAAGACATCCCTCGACCTTGATCTCCCTTTTTTTGGTTGCTTCTTAGCTTCCTCAGCCCCGTGGGTAATCTCACTGTGTGAACCAGACATCCTTATCAACAGAGCGTGCTTGCCCCTTGTAGAAACTTTGCTCTAATACCACTTGTCACGGACTTGGTCTTGTACTCCCAATGACCCGTGCGACACTAGCAATTCCCTTGACTTGAATGCTAATTCAGCCTTCCCCGAGAGCTAGAATACTACTATCAAAGGATAGAAAGATGCACACAAAGAGATTTAGAGAACTTGGAGAATACTATATTACTTCAAGAAGACAAGTACACTCTTACTTGCTTGGATGCTTTCAAATGAAATCCCTAAGGCTATATATAGTCATCCACCTTCTCAATGGATGGCTAGGATCTATTTGATCTAACGGTTCCTATTCTTATTCTAGAGTATTTTAGCTAACTCTACTCTTTATAAGAAGATAAGGAAGCTATCTACAGAATTCTAGAAACTTCTATCTTATTCTAAGATAAGTCTCTTTAAATGGTTCAATTTTGGGCCAAATTACTCAGCCCGTGGTAGGGGGTGGTTGCGTTCAAAGTATCAGCAGTAAAGAAGCACGGGAACGTCGAAAAGTGGCTGGCCCCACTCTTCACACGTGTTACATTCTCGTCCGTTGAAGCTAGAAGACGAAGTGGGTGTTGCCTGGCTTTGAACGTGATTGACGGTGATAAGCTTGAGGTGGGACCCTACAATATGCTTTATTTGCTGGCCCTTTTTATTTCGCTTTGAGACGCTTCACGTTTGAAGATTGGTTGGCGCATATCGGCGAAGGAGATGGAGACAAAATACGCAAATCCCATTAATGAGTCGGGATTTGGTGGCGACGAAGATGAACTTAAAGACTCAGAAAATCTCTAAGTTGAATGTAACTAACCGAAAAACCAAAAAGAGAAAAGAAAAAGTCCAGTCCTATCATGGAAAGCTGTTTTGAAAAACCACATATCAAAATATTACAAAACTAGTTGATGTGACCCCCCTCCCTCCATCTCTTTTCAGTGTCATTCATTACAATTGCTTAATGTACAATAAAAAAAATTGCTAAAATGCAACATGAGATAATAAAGGCATCATTGTCAGTGTGATAGCTAATATGAATCATCGATGGATAGACATTATCGATTCTTTTTGTCAAAAGATATACACGTAAATTAACAATCGGATGTATCAAAAGGCATATAGTTTGAAGAGGCCTTTCAGTATCGCGTGAATAAAATGGTTTTTAGGCGGCGATAGATTGAAAATACTTCTAAGGGAGGCGTCACTGCATCGCCTGCTGCGCCCAAACGCAGCGTCTCCCTAACACGGCTCTTATTAAAATAAAAGCATCATTGACAATTCAACGTTTAACTTGTTAGATCGTAACAATTCTTCAACAAAGAAGCATGCATTGTGATTTTGGAGAATATAAATAGAATGGACTACTTAGGTTGTTAAATTGGGTCAAACTGGACGGTTGAATTAAAATAAATATATATAAATCGAGAATTTGGCAAAGGACCGATTTGATTAAGCTTAAGAGTTAATAGTTCTATAAATTAATTAACTGATTACAATTTTTTTTTTTTGATCTAATTTTTTTAAATTTTATTGTATACTAAATTATAAAATGCATTAATTTATATATTAAATATAATATTAAAATACATATAATATATTTTATTACTCTTTTTTTTTTTTACCTTTTGCATTATTTGAAAGCAATTGATCAATAGCAAAATTGGAAGTGCCCAAATTATAACCGTTCGTCGGTCGTCGTAGACAACAGAAGATCGGCAGTGGCTTTGAGTATTTTCACGAGTGGAGCTTTTTTACGCATATCAGCTGGGAACAAGTTTCATTATGAAGCCATCAATCAACTCAGCAACGCGTAAGCAGCAGAGTCTTTCTTAGACAATTCAAGTCGTTCTACTTTCTGAGCACATGTGGCTAGGGATAGCGATGGGGTCCTGTCCCACGGCTCTCCGTCCAGTCTGGCTTGGGCATGAGCGGATTCCACGTAAGTTGATCGATGATTAGGGATCCTTATCTCGATTTTCTAAATTTTAAAGTGCAGATGGCAACGAGGATAATATTCAACAATCTTTTTTTTTTTTTTTAATTCTCCGTTCGCGTCTTAATTAAAAATTTATTATTTTATTTTTAATGTAATAATTATATTACAATTTTAGAGAGATAATCGAGACAATTTTATCTATATAATAATTATTGAATTCATTTTTTCCAACCCAATTAATAATTTATTGTTTTATTTTTTATATAATAATTATTTTTTTAGTTAAAATTTAGGGATTAGGCGAGGAGGATAGGATCCTAAAACGAATTGCCCGATAAGAAGAGGGACGAATAAGAATTGTCTGTCTTGAAGCATATCAAGTCTTTCTGCAATTTAGATTTCCGAATTTCAAAGAGGGCAAAATGGGAACAATCAAGATCAAGGCTAGAGAGCATGGAGGAGAGGGGGAGAGAGAGATGTCCATGTTCGCAAAAAAGAGCGGTCCTAGTATTGAAAAGGTATGCTAGTTAAATTAAATTGGACATATTGAGAATTTGTAACTCAAAATCATACAATTTACAAAGTTAGGTACCCTATCCTAAATTTATCCCAAACTAAAACAGAATGGTAGGTGATTTTGCTCTTTGTTAAATATCTTTGTCAAACGGTCCAAGCCCCCAACAGAGAAAGAGAAATGAATTGTATGTATTATGGGGAAGATCAGCCTAAATACATTAATATCCTCTTTCTTGCCTGGAAGAAACTGTACTCGTCCCAAAAAAAAAAAAAAAATATATATATATATATATATATATATATTTTGGGTGCTAGAAAAGTAAAAATGCATGGTTGCTTCCTTTTGAAATTCGTAAAGAAAAACAAAAGGCAAGAAAGAAAATTATTTTAATTCGTTTGGAATTTAGCCACATCCAAGTCAAACACAGGGTGGCAAGAAAAAGAATCACCACATTGTAATGACATCCATTCGGTTACGCTAGGGTTGAAAGCACGGCTCGGTTATGTTTGGCCGTTTGATCGAGTAACGTTTACATCACCAAGACTAGGACGTGACAATTGTCCAAGGATTAATCAACCAAGCTTTGACAATTGTCGTTTCTGTCTTTTTATTTTCTGGAAGATGCATATGTATCTCAATTTGTTTTCGCTACAGATATCTGCTTCTTGACAACTCAATAATTATAATTTTTCAACTTTATGTCCATATTCATTAAGTCAAAATTAAAACTTTTTAAAATTAACGTGTGATTTAATATTTGAAATATTTTAAAAGATAATTTTACAAGGATTGAATCCTCCTCTTAAAAATATTTTGTGGAATATTTTTTAGTAAATTTACAAATTTTTTAAAAAATCTATTCTAGCATAATATTTTCAAAGAAGATGATGAATGATATTATATTTATATATATATATATATATAAAATTGAATATCCTATAAATTCTTCTGTATAATATTAAATATATAATATTTATAAATAATAATTATTATAATCCTAATAAAAAATATTCCATATTATATAAAAACTAGATAATAAATTTTAAATAATAATAATGAAAAATTCTTATAATTTCTTTGCTTCGATTCGTATGGCAGCGCAGAGGCGTAGGATACCTATCCCTTTCTTGCATTTGAGTGGAATTCAGTAGTCTTTTTATTGTTGTTTGAGCTATTCAATCACCTCAAAATGCAAATACAAAGGGCGGGCAAGCAGCGGAAGATGTGGGAGCACTTTTAGCTACTTTCGCCGTACAATAGCAAAGATAGCATTATCAGAACAAGGAGAGCTTTTAGGGCTCGAAGCCATTTTAGCCATATTTCTCCTTTTATTCAGAATGATGCACGAAATATTTCTGAATGAATAAAAGTATCGTTATTAGCTTAAAAGACGAAAAGGGAAAAAAAAAAAAAAAAAAGAAGGAATTTATATTTATGGAAGGACCAGTAGTTGACAACTTCGATTACTGGGGTTGGGTAGATTATAATAAAAGGGTTTTCCTCTTAATTTCATCATCTCTGTTCAAAGACTAAGTCAACAACTTCGTTAATTAAAAACCGGAAAAAAAAAAAAGAAAAAAAAAGTCCACGTAGTAGGAGATGTAGGTGACATTGTAAGCCATATAAGTTTCCACGTGGACTAACAGAAGGGGAGAAATGAGAGAAGTGAAGGGGAAATATGGCGGCGACCTGAGGAGCAAGGAAGAAAGATGGTGGATGAAAGTCGTAGGACATTTTTCCTCCTATCTGAAGAAATTTTGCCCTGCTGCAACCTTAGGAATAAAATACAGAGAAGAATACATCTTCAATCAAAGTTATCTACTCAAATTTCGTTACACTAATTTGTCTCTGCGTGCATCTATGAACATGCAACCTCACATTCCTATAGTTACACATGACAATTATATTATTGAATTTTGAATTTTTACCAACTTGCATAACTAATGCAACCGGGAAAAATAAAATTACATGCTAAGTCATGCATGCAAATCATCTACAAATTTAACTATGATATAAGCTTCTTCTTTTTTTCCCCCCCCCCTTAAATCACTCACTTTGAAACTGATATCACCCGAGACTTCTTTTACCCCACAAGTATTAAAAGAACAATAAATAAACTTCTGATAACCTAATTAAACAACAACAAAGAATTTTATTTTATTTTTCCATAAATGACGACAATTGGAAAAAATAAGTTATCTAAAGCCATGCAAATTGTGAAAATCTTTTACCTTTGTCTATTGTAGACCCAACCCCGTAGCTCGATTTCAATTACGATCCTCACTTCCTTTGATAGCTTTTTACGTATATCAGCTGGTAACAAGTTTCATTATGAAGCCATCAATCGACTTAGCAACGAAAGCAACATTTTTCTGAGCACATATTGCTAGGAATGGCAGTGGGAACTCGCTTCGCGGGCCTCTGCGCGGCCTCATTTCGATATGAGCCGAGTCAACGCAAGTTGATTGAGTATTGGGAATTTTTGCCTTGATTTTTGAATTTTGAAGCGGAGACGGGGGCGTATTCAACACCCTTGTCTGGTCCCCACCCCTGCTCTCGTCTCAATAAAAAATTTGTTATTTTACTTTTAGTAGAATAAATATATAATACTTTTATAGAGATAATTTAAACATATTCTTTCTATAATGATTATTAATTTTTTTTTTTCAACCTAATTAATAATTTACTATTTTTTATATAATAATTATACAAAATTTTGTTGGAGGAGAATTTAGAAAATTTTTTCTATAAAATAAATAAATAAATAATATTATTATTTTGGTTAAATTTTGGGACGAAGTGGGTTGCGGATCCCTAATCCCCGCTGGAGATGAAGATGAGATCCCAAAACCAAACCCTGATGAGAATTGAGATGGGCCCCCACCCGCTACCGTGTTCTTTTTTTTTGAGACAGATGAGGTCATTCTTGTCAAATCGAATTTCTGAGTTTCGAAAAGGGAAAAATGGGAAGGATAAAGGCTAGTGAACGTGGAGGTGAGAGACCGACAGAGAGAGAAGAGAGCTGTAAATGTTGGCGAAAATTCCGCGCGTCTTACCTATGTTGATTAATGGGGTTTGAGGAAAATTCCACGCGGACCTACAATCAAAAGTAGGTTAGTTGAATTAGACAAATTGAGAATTTGTAACTCAAAATCATAAAATTTACAAAGTTAGGTACCCAATCCTAAATTTATCCCAAAAGTAAAGCTGCTGCCAGGTGTGCTAGAATGGGAGTTGATTTGGCTCTTGTTCAGTATCTTTATCAACCGCTCCAAGCCTCACAGAGAAGGTAAATGAATTGTATTATGGGGAAGAGTAGTCCAAATACATCCCTATACTCAACCAGCCTGGAACTATACTCGTTTAAAAATTAGAATAAAATTTGGTTGTTAGAAAAGTCAAGATATCTCAAATGCTTGCCAAAATAAGAATCATATATTTTGTTAAATATTTGTACATAATTATATTTTTTTATTTTTATATTTATAATTATTTCTTTTTAGTGTCACTCCAAAATTTTTTTTTTTTTAGTTTATCCAATGAAATATCTTTGTTTACTTTTCTTCTTGAGATTAGGACCACCACTTTTTGATAACTACACACTGTCAGGTACCGTTAGTCTTTGTTGTTTTATTGACTTGAAGTAGTCTAGTTTACTCCATAAAGTTGGTTTACTCACTTTCAATTTATTTATTTTTTTTTGACCCGTTTAGATTGGTTCTAAGGGTTTTCAAGTGTATTTATTTCATTTTTGAGGTATATTTTGCCTAGCTTGATTGATTTTGCACTTTCGATCATTTATACTATTATTAATAAACTAAATATTACTAAAATTATCATTGTTTCATTTGACGAACTAACTATATTTTGTGAGCTCAATAAATATCCAAATTTTTATAAAACCATAAGTTATAGTATTATATTATAGGTGATATTGTTGAATTAACGAAAAAGTCAGATAAAGATTCTAAGAAATACAAGGAATTAAAGGAAAAATGATATTGTAAAAATCATCAGATTCTCACATGGTTCCGTAAATACATGTGAACTTACAATCAAATGACATTTTATGTGTTTTGAAAATGCAAAAAAAAAAAAAAAAAAGTTAGGGATATGCTAGCTAAACATTATTCCACATGTGATGTTACTTATCAATTTTAGTTATTTAGTCCATTACACTACCTAAAATAGGGATTTAGACAATCTATTTTTGATTTTCTCTTATAATTATAGATTATTTGGGACCAACTTGCAATCTTTGATCCAAAATGACATGATCCATGAGATGTTGGGTTGTATGCTCAATAACAGAATCATATGAATGTAATGAACTTCTGATGTCTCTTTATTCAAAATTTGAACCAATCTATGGATCTTTGTTGCATCATGATCCATTTCCTAAAATCAAGACAATCATTGCTAATCTGAGCTTATATTTAAAGAAACTAGGTTGATCAGACTAAAATCTCATTGTTCATTTGACATTGTTTTGACTATTGTAAGTCCTACATCTTTTCATCCTTCAAGGAAGGACAATTATAATTATTGCAAACATCCTGGTTAGTTAAATGTCCAATCAAACTACCAAAAAAGAATTCTAAACAAAAGTTTGGACAACAAGTACACTCATCTTCCTCATTCATAGTTGTAACCACTAAGAATTCCATACCTGTGTCTTTTTTTGAGTTTGATTTTACTACTCTTTTTGGTCAAATTGACTTGGATACTCTCAAACAAGCAGTCTTTTCTTTCAAATATAAAAATCCTAAAACCTTGTCTTATTTGTCACACTAGATATCAATTCTTCTTGGTATTTTAACTAAATTGTTGCAATCATATGAATTTTTTACCATCATTATTTAAAACTAAGCAATTAGTTTCGTATGCACCCATTATACACACTGTTAACCATTCCTTTATGCATGTTAGTTATGTTAGTACTATGTTTGCATTTATATTAGTCAATTCTGTGATCTTAGGCTTGATGTTTATTTTTTAAGTCATGGTTGTTTTACGTAGAATCCAAAAACGGGACATATCCTTGGGATAAGGTGTAAAGAAGGCCAGTTGTTTGAGCTTACTTCCCTTTATCTCCCATAAAGTCAATTTGTTTATGGTGCCACTGTTACATTTAAAACATGTCACTCTCATCTTGGTCATGTTTACTCTTAATGTTTGAATCATTTAATTACTATAGACTTAGGATATGTTAAACAAGAACAATTGATTGTTTATCTTGTCAGTTGATTAAACATCATGCTTTTCCATTTAATGATAGAAATTTTAAATCATAAGCTCTTTTTGATTTGATTCACTTTGATGTTTAAGGTTCTTTTCCTATTCTCACTATGAGAGGTTCAAAATATTTTATTATTTTTATTAATGACTTTTCTTGATATACTTGGATTTACTTGATGCCTAAAAAATCTAACTTGTTAGATATATATTCACAATTTGCTTCATAAAATTCAATTTTCTAAAACAATTAAGACCCTCAGAATAAACAATGCCATGAAATATAAAGATATATCATTTTTTTTCCTTTTTATCTTAATATGAAACAGTTTTTCATTGTTCATTTCTTGGTACATCCCAACAAAATAGGAGCATTAAGAGGAAACATAGACATATCCTTGACACAATCCGAGCCTTACTTATCTTTTCCTCATATCCTAAGCATTTTTTGGCAGAAATTGCTCTTATTGTTGTTTATACAATTAATCACATTCCTTTTGCCATCATAGTAATTAAACTCTTTATAAATGTCTTGTTAGTCGTACTCCGTACTTATGAATAGTCTCTTTTAAGTTTTTGGTTTTGCCTGTTTTGTATTTCTTTAGCCATATAAACGTTCCAAGTTGGAAACTTGAGTTCGTTTATGTTGTTTTCTAGGATATAGTATTGAACACAAGAGATATAAATGTTGGGATTCTATTTTTAGGCGTCTCCAAATCTCTCAAGATGTCACATTTTAGGAATGTAAAATGTTTTCATCTATGTCCTTCTTTTGAGTCTTACCCTTCATTTCATTCTTCACTAATCCCTCTATTGATTTGTTTCCTAATTATGCTTATTCATTGGCTTTGTTTAAGTCTCTTATTGTTACAAGTCTTGAAAAGCAACTGTTACCTATCCCACTGAAGGATCTAGCTTTGTGAGGGGATTTGAGTTCTCTTAATCAATCTAATGCTTCTTCAGCTCAACTATCCTAGTCATCATATCCTGTAAGAATTACTAGACTTCCTTTTAACTTAGAAATTTGTGTTGTTTGTCTCCCTCATCTTAACATAATTCTATTAACTCCACAATTTCTTCTCTTAATGGACCTTAAAGCTATAAAGAATCTCGTGATAATCCTTTATGGTAGTAAGCAATAAATGGAGAATTACAAGCATTAGAAACAAATTAGACTTAGGATTTAGTTCCACTACCTTCAGGCAAGACCTCAATGGGATTCAAATGAGTTTATAAAATTAAGATAAAGGCATATGACACAATAAAACATTATAAAACTCGACTTCTTAAAGGATTTACTTAAGAGCATGACGTTGACTATGAGGAAACCTTTGCTTTGGTGGCTCGACTCATTTCAGTTTGCAATCTTATAACTGTTATTGCCATTAAGAAATGACAACTATTTTAAATGAATGTCAATAATGTTTTTCTTAATGGAGACCTTTGTGAAGAAGTGTATATGCAACTACCTCTAAGTTATAATCATCCTCAATGTATTATTTATTGCCTTAAAAAGGGATCTATATGACCTCAAACAAGCTCCTTAAACTTGGTTTACCAAATCCAACTCTGTTATTCAACAGTTTGGCTTTGTCTCTAGTCCTTATGATAATGTTTTATTTGTTCACCATAGCCATAAGTTATATGCTCTTATTGCTTTATGTGGATGATATGATCATTTTTGGTGATGATCTTGATGATATTACAAAATTAAAATAGTATCTCAATTAACATTTTGAGATGAAAGACCTAGAACATCTAACCTATTTTTTAGGCTTAGAAGTCCTTTCTAATGATTCCAACTATTATCTCTCTTAAATTAAATATGTGATTGATCTTCTATCTCATACATGTTTAAGTAACAATAAAATTACTTCCAACCTAATGGAGAGTGATGTTTGTCTTACTCTAACATATGACAAATCTCTAAATGATCCTATTTTATATTGGTAACTCGTGAAGAGTTTGGAATATCTTATAGTTTCTCATTCGGATATAACCTATGTCATTTATGTTGTGAGTCAATTTATGACAACTCCTTGCACTATTCATCATGCTATAGTACTTCATATTTTACGCTATGTTAAAGGCATTTTGTCTTATGACATCCATTTGTCCTCATCATCCTTTTTGGAGAATCGTGCATACTTTGATGTTGATTGAGATGATGATCATACTAATTGACACTCTACCACTAGATTTGCTTATTCCTTGGTGATTCTCTTATTTCATAGTGAAGTAAGAAACAAACAGTTGTAGCTCGTTCTAGTAATAAAGCTAAATACTTTACATTATTAACACTACTTTTGAACTCTTATGGTTATGTTAGCTATTATAAGATATGAGAATCAAACAGTCATTAGCTATTACTATTTATTGTGATAATTGTAGTGTTATTCAAATTGTTCATAATGTTGTATTTCATGAGCAAACCAAATATATTGAAAACAACTTTCATTTTTTTATTCGTTATCATTTTTAGTAAGGGATTATATCTTTTATCTCATCATTATCTCATGATTAAATAACTGAAATTTTCATCAAAATTTAATTGACAACTCGATTCAATGAAATAGTCAATAAATTCAAGATAAATTCTTTCTTCCTAATTTCTGCAAGTCAAATATTGCAACGATAAAATTAAAATTATGTATTTTTTTAAATATTTAAATATGATTATGTTTTTTTATTTTTATATTTATAACTCTATAAATAGATCATTTATTTGTATGTAAAAAAAAATTAATTTATTTTGTCAATAAAAATGTATGATTACTTCCTTTTGAAATTCATAAAGGAAAACGAAAGTGAAGAAAGAAAATTATTTAGTTCGTTTGGAATTTAGTCGCATCTAAGTCAAAACCGGCTGGCAAGAAAGAGGACCACATTGTGTTGACACCCATCCGGTTACGCTAAAGTTGGCCGTTTGAGCAAGTAACGTTGATATCACGAAGTCTAGGATGTGACCACGGCAAAACTGACAAGTTCCATCACAAAATTCTGCGGCTTCAGAGTTGCAACAAAAAGGACCAACCCCACCACTCTAGAGTCCAGCAGCCTTTTCTCACTAGCTACCCTGCAATATTCTCAGCCTTCCTCATTTTTTTTTTTTTTTTTTAAGCGATGACAATAGGAAACCCAACTCCACCAGACTCTATCTTCGTAGTGTTGATTAGTTGTGGGCACTAAATTCTGAGGCCTTCCATTCCAAAATAATAATAATAATAATAATAATAATAATAATTCCTTTTCCGTAGACGACATCATTGCGTTGATTGGTTCTGGGCACTGAACTCGAATTTCTTTTCCTTGGATGACATCATCTCATTCCAAAAAATTCAAATTCTCGTTGCATTTGATGCTACGCACAGAACACACTATTGGGTGTTCTCACAATTATGGGCAGATTTTCAATGCTCATGTATTCATCGAAAAGCTCACGGATCGAAGTGAAGATCTAAAGGGGTGAGTGTGACCCTTCCTTTGCACTCCGGCACCTAATATTCAAGTTTCATGACTGAATCATTAAGAAGCATTGCTTTTGTTAGCTTGGGAAAGTTAAAAATTTAGATAATTCGTTTTTAATGTTTTCGGTTCAAAACTTCAAATTCTTGAAAGAGCGTTGAGATTTTATGAGGTAAGGAAAAACTATTTATGTTGTGTAACTTAAAACGCAAGGGACCTCTTGAAATTGGCGCTAATTATTGGTTAACGAAAAGGTTGGCAAACCATCCACCGAGCAACTAGACTTCAACAATAAGTCAAAAAAATAAAAAATAAAAATAAAAATTCGAACAAATCAATCTACCGAACCCAACCCCTGCACTTGCGGTGAATAATTAGAGAGTTTTAGAGAAGACAAAAGGAATAGAAAAGAACGTGGAAATGATTGAGATCTAGTGAACAAAATAACCTTTAGCCCACATTTTGACGGAAGTCATACTAGCCGGTTCGGTCACCATAAAATAATAATAATAATAATAATAATAATAATAATAATAATAGACCGATTATGTATTTGGTCCTTTAACTCTACGCTTCTTTTTTCATTATATATTATTAAATAAATAATATTTTTTTTTAGTAAAATCACAAATAATAATAATAATAATTTTTATTTGAACCATAATATAAATAATATGATCATATTTATTAATTTTATATATACTAAAAGATATTTTTATAAAATAATATAATAAAAATTACGTTTATTTGTTTAAAATTCTTAAAATACAAGATTCTTTTTTTCTTAAATGTCATATTTGAAACTAGTAGAAATAGATCAATGTTATTATTGAATCATTAATGCTCAATAATAATAAGTTAGGATATAATTAAATTTACTGTTCTAACTACTTAAAAATTTAATTAAGTAGAATCACCGTTAATTTAAATTAATAAAAATTACTGTACACACACTATCACCCAAATTAAAAGAAAAGAAAGAGAAAAGTAATTCATTTCAAGTAAGGACAGTTCCTGTTAAGAATTGAAAAATATTTTCAAGTTATTACTACTCTGATATAGTTTAACGAACATGACAGCAGTTGTTCTGAAATTATATACCAATTTAATCAAGCCGATTCTGTGCAAAGATACTTGGAAGCTTACCACTTTTGGTGCAAAGATACTTGGAAGCTTACCACTTTTGGTTCTATAACGTGACAATTACTACAGATGTTAATGTTGTATGGTAGAAATTTACTTGACAATTATAATCCCATAGAATGACTTTACCCTTCTCACGAAAGTAATAAAATGTTAGGAGAGGAGGCGGAGTAGCCAATTCTTGATTTCGTGCCTGAAATCTCATAATTTCATTTTTTTTTTTTTTATCTCAAATCTACAATCATACAACTTAAAAATGATCTTTGGCTTAACAAGATTCGATCTCAGCTAGGACTTAATAAAAATATGTATATATATATATATATATATAAACAAACGGAAAAGTTAGATGCAATATAAAATTACCTTTGTAAATTACACAAATATTATAAAATTTGATTCTCGCATCAATTCTAATCTTTTCATGAGATATGTTACAATCAATAATTTTTAATATAATTTAGCTTATTGGAATGACTTGTATTGAGATTCTGTAGGAAACTTTTTAATATAAATATATGCTTGAAAGTTCATAATAAACTGCAAGAATATTAGAAAATATGATTTTTTATGCCAAAATTTTCTCATATTTATCTGCTGGATTCCATAATTTTATATTATAATTTATCATGTTCACGTAACATTTATTGAAAAATTAAAGAAACTTCAAAAAGAAGTTTATTATTCAAATTTTTTTTTAACAAAAATATATTTAAGAGATCATAATTAATTATAAATTATAGAATGTGATCTACTGCAAGATTCGAAAAGAAAAAGAAAAAAAAAAACTTATGCTTAGCAAAATTACCTTTACTAAATGCAGGTAGGGGATTGTTTTTTTTTTTCCCCTCATTTTCTTTAACTCAAGATTTTGACAATTTTATAGAAGAATGATAATAATGAAAGATGACGATCTTTAATTCCAATTAAAAGGAATAAACTCAAATAGTGAAAGGATAGAGGAAAACCATTAAAATAAATATCAATTTAAAACTGGCTAATGAGCTTGATCTATGGATCAATTTATATTTAAATGAATATATGCTTTAGTGATAATGACATAGAATACTGTTCATCCTTTGATTAGGTCCAATGGAAATTACTAGATCTTTAGCAAGATTGAATCGTAATAAATTAATAAATATGATAATAAACTATAGCATAGAATTGTGAAATATATATCTAAAATTACAAACCATTGGCTGTGAGACTCCAATCTTTTTGATATTTGATAATTTAAAATGAATTTTAGAAAATAAAAAGTTATTTATTTTTTTATTCTTGGTTAAAAATTAGTCTAGGATGTAAAATCATTAAAGAGAAAGAGAGAGAGAGAGAGAGAGAGAGAGAGAGAGAGAGAGAGAGAGAGAGAGAGAGAGAGAGAGAGAGAGAGAGATTTGGCATAACGATCACATTTTATGATTTTCTACAAAATTAAAATTAATTTGCAAAAATTTCTTATGATATTTCGATTAAAGTTATTCTAATAAGCTATCTAGACACATGGCATGGGCATTTGGCCTTGCCCGAACGCAGTCAATGAAGCCAATTGATCTGGCATGGCGGGGAGTCAATGGAATAATGATATATCACACGAAAATACCATCCTAATATCCAACGTGGAAAATTCACACAACCCACAAACGTACTAAACCGGGATAAGCACATAACCCAAAATGCATTTCGCGTTGCCAATGTGGAGCCAATTGTTGGGCTGAATCCTCTATGGTGTAGCCCAATCATTATTTGTAGTCTAAGAATACAAAAAAATAAAAAAACATAAATACAGAGAGAGAGAGAGAGAGAGAGAGAGAGAGAGAGAGAGAGAGAGAGAGAGAGAGAGAGAGAGAGAGAGAGAGAGAGAGAGAGAGGGAATAAAGAGAAAATTAAAGCAATTATTAGTTAGACTTTTGGATGTAATTTTAAAATTTAATTTTTCTTTTTTTTATAATTTTAGTTTGTTATTTCCAACAATTTGATTAGCACATTAATATACTCTCTAATTCTTACTTAATCTAATAATTTTATAAGATCTTTCCTTTTATGAATACTAATTACTTATAAAATTAGTGTTAGTTAAGAATTAATTATTTTTACATAACATATTGTTGTATGTGTCTTTAAATTATTTTAAAAAAATCAATTATAACTTTTTTATTGATAGTGAAAATTTTGTCAAACTCCAGTCTCTTAGTTTTCATCCTCACATTGAAGTTTTGTTCATAAATTTAGCTATCTTATTTTGATTTCGATTATTTTTTTATTATTCTATATATTTATTTATTTGATTGCATAAAGAGAGAAAAACTTTGATCTAGCGAAAAAATTGTTGTCCATTGTTGTCTCTCTCAATATTGGTGTTAAAGTAAGCTGTTAAATTTTAATTTTATGGAATCAAGATGAATAATAGAAGCAATATTGACAACATAATTAAATTGACTTTCTCTAATTATTAGGTACAGTAAATATTGATGCAGGATGTGTTTTATTGTAAAGATTTATTTTATCTAATAGATAACCTATGAGTTAAGTTGATTAATGTAATAAGAGAAATTTGATAGAAGATAAATAGGAAAAAACAAATTACTTTGATTGGAAAATGAATCATTTTTAATGTCATTTATCATGTTACAATGATACAGAGACTTACATTATTTGACCAAAGTTAAAAATCTTGTATGAGTGCAATAATGTGCTAAACAAAGAACACTTGATTAGAAGATTTATCAATCCAAATAATTGTGATGGGTGTCACATGATCAATTCTTTCACTCAAATATTTATCCATGTAATGATACTAAGTTATACTTAGTTTCAATTAATTTACATACGAGGCACAAGAACACTTATAGGAATCACTTTCTAACCTTAATTATTATTATTTTTTTAAAACAAAGGATTTACTAAGACCTCTCACACACATAAGTGATATCTCTATATTTTTTCATATAACATGTGGCTACTACATTATACATATATAAACTTTTAGTGCTTGACATCTTTAACTACTTAGAGATATACATAACTTGGTTACTAACTACAATTGAGAAGAGATTGACACCTTATTAGAGACTTGATTAACCACCTTTGTTAGTCACCCATGTTTTGTTTTTCTCGTGGAGTTCATGCTAACATATTGACTTGGATAGAACTTCTATAAAATTCGTCATTTTTGCCACCAACCCTCACTTCCATAATTTAATGAAAATCAACAACCATGATCCTTAATTTTTATGGTGTATGAAGCATAATTTCACTTAGTTCATACCCTAAGCTCTTGACCTGTTGGCTAACCTACAATTAGTCTTATTTTAGTAGTAGCCCAAATTCAAAGCTAGTGTGACAACACATATCAGTGTTGTAACCAATCCTTAAAGGACATGTTAGCCTTTGATAACTTTGGTGAGTGATATGCATTATCCCTTAAAGAGTATTAGGAAATTTGGTCGTTTAGTAGACATAAGCATTAATGTGTTTAAGTTGTCACTCAACAGCCAACAACACATTGACACATTGCCAGTGCATGTTGTTGCGTTGTTGGTACACCTTGATACACCAACTAATAACCTAAATGCCTTTCTCTCTTGATGCCAATGCCTTAGCCTTCCTTATTATGCTGCAATACACATGTTCTTGATACACATTACTTGATTGGGTGTCCACATCCAATTTCTTATGCAAGAATTAGTGCAAGGTGACACCAATTTGCTTACATTTTTAAGTTAATAAGTTTAAGGGACTAATAAACCACCTTTATCAATTGAAACCAAAATCCTTATGATAAGGTTAATAAGTAGTCCTAAATCTGCTTCTTGAATTGATAGAGAGCTATATCTCTTTCCCAATTGTTCTCACTATCAGGAGAATTTTTTCACTTTATCAAATATTTAATCTAGTGATTCTTTTTTGCTTTGCCCAAGTGTTCAATGATCTAAAATTGTTTTCACTTTATATCAGAACTCAGTTCTGATTATTGGGGGACCATGTCTTGCTTGTCTCCTTAAAGGCTTATTATTTTCCTTTTTGTGGAAAGATTTCAAAAAGCTTATAAGGAAGGTTAGATGTACCTTTAGTCTTTCTAGTAAACAACATTGTCAACCTTTTTTACTATAATAAAAAAACCATTATACTTGGGAATCAACCCATAATACACCATTTTACTAATGATCTTTTTCCATTTTTAAGAAGTTAATTTCAGTAACACTTTATCTTTAACTTGAAACTTAATGTATTACCTTCCCTTATTAGTATACTACTTTATGCATTAATTTTCCTTATTCAAATTATCATAGGCTTCATCTAGTAGTTCTTGTTTTAAATGGTTATATCGATGGGTAGTTGGACAATTTTCTTTAGGTCTTGTCCTTGTAATTTTGTTGGGAGTAAGGGACTGGTGCTCCATAACCAACTCAAAGCAATTTATACCTATTAAAGATGATTAATGCAAATTGTAGTGAAATTGGGTAGAATCTAACAACTTTATCTAGTTTTGTGGGCTAATAGAAATGTAGTGCCAAAGATACTCCTTCAATAAGCCATTAATTTTTTTTGGTTTTATCATTTGTTTAAGGATGGTTGATAATAAGAGACTTTAATTTGGAACCCATCATATTGAATGAAGTTGTCCAAAACTTGCTTATGAAGAAAGAATTCCTATTGTTCACTATATCTTCAAACAATTCAAAATATTTCATCACTTGTGCATAAAATAATTTAGTAGCCATCTTTACTTAACACGAGGAGGAGGTTGAAATGAGCACTATATAATTTGAAACTAGTCAACCATCATTATGATAGAACCCTTGCCATCAACCTTTGAGAACCCGCTAATGTAATCTATCAAAATTGACACCCAAGGTTTTGTTAGAATTAATAATGGTTGTAGCAACCCCACTTCTTTATGTCTTTCAATTTTATCTTGTTGGCTAATAATGCACATCTTAACGTATGCCTCAACATCATTCTCCATTTTTAGCCAATGATAGCCTTGAGACAACAAGACTATCATCCTCTCCACATCTAAATGACTAGTCCATTGAGAGTTGTGACATTCCTACAAAATCTCCCATCTAAAGCCTATACCTTTTGAAACATACAAATGATTAGCCGTAACATGTAATAACCCATCAGCAAGCTAGTATTGTGTTATCACACCTTTATTCACTTATTGCTTAAGCTTATAATAGTCTTCATCATGTAGGGCTTAAGCCTTTACTTAGTCTAATAAGTCACTTTACACTTGAGTGAGGGTAGCAATAACTTGTACTTGTTGATGACTGAAGTCATCTACTACTTGATTGTGCTTTCTTAACTTGTGTTCCCCTACAAAGCTATACTTTGCCAAAAACTCTTGTCATCAAGTTTGTCTTATGGAAAGTTTCTTTTTAAGTTTGGAAGAATACATTGGCTAGGTTATCTATGTGCGCCACAAACTTGGTACCCGATAAATAAACTTGCCAAATGCGAAAACAATACATAATAGTAAGCATTTCCTTCTTATGAGCTGAGTATTATTGTTTGGCTTCATTGAATTTTCAACTTTTATAGGCAATGAGATGATCTTCTTGGATCAAGAACAACATAAATAACCTTGTCATATGCGTTAGTAATGACATTGAAGGGCAATTCAAAGTTGAGCAACGACAATATTAGTTTCGTTAATATTATTGCCTTCAACTTGTCAAAGGCTTCTTAGCACTTATGGGTTTACCTCTAAGTCAATCTTTCCTAAGCAAGTTAGTGAGAGGAGCTACCTTTTAGGAGTGACCTTGCACAAAATTTTTGTAATAATTTAAAAAGCCAAGAAATGACTGCAATTTTGACACTTGAATAAGAGGTGACTATTTTATAATGGTTGAACCTTTTTCTCATCTAGTCTAATAATCCAGTGACTGATCCTATGCCTTAAGAACATTATATCTTGTTATGCAAACTCATATTTTTCTTTGTTTACGTATAATTAGTGCTACCTTAATTAGGATAACACTCTCCAAAGGTAGGTTAAGTGATCCTTAAGGGACTCACTATAAATAACAAAAATATTGAGGTATATTATTATAAATTGATCAATAAATTTATGAAATACATCATTTATCAAATTACAAAAAGTATTAAAGGCATTAGTTAAACCAAAGGGTAACACTAGAAATTCATGAGAGTCATAATAAGTGATGCATGTGGCCTTCTCCTTATCTTTTTTTGCAATTCTTACTTACCAATATCTTGACTACAAAATTAGCTTGGTGAATTATGATATTTTGACTAGCTAATCATACAAGTGTGCTATTAATTGGGTAAGATTCTTGATTTTCATCAAGGCCCTATAATCCACACATATCTCTAAGGAGTTGTCATGCTTCTTTGGGAACAATATCAAGACATTGTAAAGAGCTTTTGAGGGTTGAATTAAGCTTACAACCAACAATTCCATCAATTGCTTCCTTAATTCAGCTAATTCAATTAGATTCATGTGATATGGGGCTTGAGTTAAAGGTTTGAAATTCAAATTAGATGAATTGTATGGTTAGTAACAAGCCTAAGAGGAAGGCACTTTGGAAACTCCAAAGGCATCATATTTACAACGTCATCTAATAGCCCAACAACATTATTAGGTACATCAGTGACTACCTTCTCCTTAATTTTAATAAATGTAGCAAAGTATGTAGCTTATCCCTTTTTCAAGTCATTCTTTACCTACATAAAAGAAAGCATACTGCTCGATTTTCCATTAATGCCTTCTAAAAGAGTTATCTTGCTTATAACAAAATAGAGATGGTTCTCATACGTGATCATTCAATCACCTAAATGAGGTACTAAGGAAATTTTTGCATGCGTACATAACTTAACTCCTAATATGATATTAAAATTATCTAATGACATAACTATAAATTTAAGATTACCAATCCAATTACCAATGGTTACATTCATGCTTGTTATCAAGCCAAGCACCTTAGGGGCCATTTAGTTGGCTGTCGCTCTTGGTGACCTTAAGCCCCAACAAGTCCACCATTCATTTAACAATAAAGTTGTGCATGACATTAGTATATGCCATTGTCATCAATTCCCAAATGCTAAGCCCAATCTTTACATACATTAGGCAAGATTTTGGGTAATTTTTAACTTAAACTGCATTCTCTATTTACAAAGGATTGACATAAGAGGAGCCTACATCATTTATCACAAGACTTCTGCCACCCTCTTTAGTAACCATAATACTTAAATTTTCCTCTTTAAGCATTCCTTTGTATGATGAGAGTTGTTATAAACAAAATAACCAAAATTGGACTTGTTTTTACCTTGCTCTTGATAGACACATTTGCTTTTGTCCTTGTCACTATCTTGGTGTTTTTCCTTTTTGTTTTTGCCTTCTTTTTTCTTTTTACCTGTCTTTAGACTACTTTCTTGCATTACCATTGAAAGGACTTATTGATTCTAAAATCAACCAAGTCTTTAGTGGCAACCATGGTAGAAGGTTGGTATTTGATACCTTGTCTTCGTGGTTTAAATTAAGCCTATGGTTGGAGACTTGAAAGAAAGTTAAAAAGCTTGTTTTCATTCAACATGCTGTGGATATTGATTATTAAGGAATTGAATTCCTTCACATAGTCTCGCACCATGTCATTGTGCTTCAAGGAAGAAATTGATCATGTAATTCCTTCTTCAAGCTTTCCCATGTCTCTATCCAATGTTTACTAAAACTTGTATTGTCATTAAGCCTAATTCACCAACATAGCTTGGTGTCCTTAGTAAGATATATGCTAGTAAGGGTCACCTTAACCTCTTCACATACCCAAGTGACTATAAAGTCCATATCCCACAAAAAGTTTTCAATTACTTTAGCATTATGCTTTCCCTCGAAGGCTTTAGGTTATGAAATCTTCATCTTTATAGAGGAATCAACTACCATACTAGGTTGGCTATCTACTCCCCTCTTGAGGATAACAACATCTCATTTTACTTTGCTAAAGCAAGCAAACAATACAAAATCAAGAGTATCATAATTAGATTGTAAGAGATGTATTGAATTTTCCAACTTGTTGAACCTTACCAAAATTGGAAGAGCTTGCTTCTTAGACATATCATTGAGAGCCATTTTAATTTTAGACAGTCACTTTTACATCGCATTAAAACTTGATCCACTAACCGTAAACCAAACCTTGGTGCTTTGATACCAGTTGTCATAGGGCTAACTATTTTACTCATTTTTGGTTTTGTGATGATATTAGGTTATACTTAGTTTCAACCAATGTACACACGAGGCACAAAAACACTTATAGGAATTACTTCTTAACCTTTTTTACTTTCTTTAAAGTATAAAGGATTTTTCAAGGTCTCACACACACAAATGATATCTTTACTCTATTTTCATATGACCCTTGGTTGCCACACACACACTATATATATATATCTATATAGTGTTAGTAGTTGACATCTCTAATTATTGAGGGACATGCATGACTTGGCTACCAAGCCAATTATGTATAGTGGGGATCCTATTCTTAGGTGCACATATCTATTTTTTTTTATAAGAACATGCAACTACATTTGAGGAGAGCTTGACACCTTATTGAAGATTTGATCAACCACCTTCTTTAGTCATACATGTTCTTTTTTTCTTAAGAATTTCATGCCAACATATTGACTTGGACATGACTTCTAGAAGACTTGTTATTTCTACCAACAATAACCATTCTCACATTTTAATGGAGATTACCATCCATGATTTGCAATTTTTATGGTGTATGAAGCACAATTTGACTTGGCTTGCAACCCAAGCCCTCGACTTGTTGGCTAGTTTGCAATTGTTTCGTTTTAGTGTTGGCTCGAGCCCAAAGTTTGTAAACCAACACATATCAGTGTCGTAGCTAATTCTTAGAGTACATATTAACTCTTGCTAACTTTGGTGAGAGACATGCATTATCCCCTAAAGTGTATTAGGAAATTTAGTCATTTGGTAGAAGGAAGTATTTGATGTGTTTGAGTTATCACTTAATAACTAGTAGCATATTGGTTGATCACCAGTGCATGTTAACGTGTTGATGGTGCATATTGTTGTATTGACCAATGATCCAAATGCCTTTCTCCTTTGATGTCAATGTCTTAACCTTTTGTATCATGCTACAATACACATATTCTTGATACACTTTACTCAATTAGGTGTTTATACCCAATTTTTCATACAATAATTGGTGTAAGGTGTTATCAATTTTCTTGCATTCTTAAGTCAATGGGTTTGAGGAAATAAAAATAAGCATAGTTTGATTGAACATTTGAATAACTTATAAGAATTTCAGAATAAGATGACTACAATAAAATTGATAGTGGAAGAAGAGGAGCAAACATTGATTTTTTTAAGCTCATTATCTGAGACATAGGATGCATTAGTGATATCACTTAATAATTCTACTCCTAAATGAAAGATTATTATGACATAAAAGAAAATTTACTCAACAAGGGGTCTAGAAAAAAGGAGCAAGATCTATTCAATTTTGAGGGTGTGATTTTAGTTATGGAAAAAGGGGGAGGAGTATAGATAGAAATATAGAAGAAATGAACGATATGAAATTTTTTTGTGATGATAAAGATATAGATAAAGGAAGTTCTTAAGGTGAATTTAAGTCAACAAAAGATATAATTTTCCATTATTATAAGAAGCATGTAAATAAAGAGCATGAATATAGAAAGTACAAAAGAAATCAAGCCAAAGTGAGACTTAAGGATTAGAAGAAAAAAGATACAATTATAATGAAAATTGATGATGATCTTCTCATTACATATGAGAAATAATACATCAATTTAGTTAACAAGGGTGATGAATAGATTAAAGATACAACTGCTTCCCATCATGTTACTTTTGCAAGAAATTTCTTCCATTTTGACATTAATGATGATTTTGGAAAAAAGAAGATGAAAAATGATTCCAATTTGACAAGCAAATGTTGAAGTCAAGCTATTGTTAAAGGTTGTAAGACATATTGCTGATATTCAAATAAATTTTATCTCAATTAGTACACTTGATGATTAGGGTTATAGAAGCATCTTCAATGGAAATGCATCAAAGCATATGAAGGCCTCATTACTACTTTTGAAAGAAAAGAAAATTGATACTTTCTACAAGACTGAAACTAGACATGTTAAAGGAGTAAGGAGAAGAAAATGTAATTGCCTCTATAAAGTTTTGGGATAAAAGACTGAATCATTAGAGTGAAAAAACCCTCCAATTTTTCAAGAAGAAGCTATTTATTCTAGGCATGAAAGTATGCTATTGAGGTCTTGCACTTGTTTCTTAGTTGAGAAACTGCAAAGAGTCAGTTTTTAGATATTTTCTCCATTAAGAGAACATGAAATCCTTAATTTAATTTATATTGATGTATGTTATATGTTTGAAAAGAGCTTTGGTAACATTACTTATTTTGTAACCTATGTTGACAACCACTCTAAAAAAGTGTGAGTGAGTTTTTATTTGCAAAAAAAAAATCAGAAACTTGATTTGTTCAAAGAATTCCAAACTAGTGTTGAAAAGGAAACTAGAAATAAGTTAAAGCATGCTTAGGTCAATAATAATGGTAGGTCAGGGGATTTTTTGAGGAGTGTTGCAAAACCTATATTATCTAACTCAAGAAGACACCTTTCAAGACCTCATAGCACAATGATGTAGTAGAAAGAATTAATAAAACAATATGTAAGAAGATTGACAATATGTTCTCTCATGCAAAACTACTCAAGACATTTTGGGTGGAGTTAGTAATGAAAATGGTTGATCTTATCAACCATTTTTATTCCAATCTGTTAGATGTCGATATTTCTAACAAGATTTGATATGGAAAAGATGCTTGTAATGATTACTTAAAGGTAATTGGATGTCAGACACACATACATATTTCTATATTTACAAATTCCAAACTTGACAAGTAAGAAATATAATATGACTTCTTGGGATATATATATATATATATATAGTGAGTGCGGTTATAGATTTTGAGATAAAAAAGACAAACTTGTCCTAAAAGCCAAAAGCCAAAGTTACAGTGTTTTTCAAAGATCAAACCACTAAAAGTTTTGAAAAATTAGAAAATTAAAGTATGCCAACAGTGCATATGCTAACCTGGGTCTAGTTTTTATTGCGTCTATACTCGTAGTACATGTTAACCATAAAGAAGCCATCTGAGAAGAATAAGATGAAGTAGATATTTTTACTATTGATGACGTTAGACTAGTTGAGAAAGCTATCATAAATCTAGTTGTAGAGTCGTAGTTTAAACGAACCACTAAATAGAACTAATTTTTCAGGATGTACTCAGGAGATGAGTATATGTTACTAGCCTATGGTAAAGATTCACAGAGAAGAGATGATTAGAATCGTAGAGATGATGGATGGAAGGCTCTAATGGATGCAAGAGGTCCATTGCACATTTCAGAAGGCTCAATAACACAAGCTAGAGGTTCAATGGATGCAAGAGGTCCATTGCACATTTTAGAAGACTCAATAACACAAGCTAGAGGTTCAATGGATAGAAGAGGTCCATTGCACATTCCAGAAGGCCCAATAACATGAGTTAGAGCCAAAAAGATTAAAGAAGTACTAAATGGGCTAATTGAGGACATTCTGGCAAACAAAGTTTCAAATGGTACGAATTCAAGTTTGACAAAGAGTAGAGGCCTAATTAATATAAGTGGAGTACTTGATGACTCATACTAAGTAATAACATTCACTCCAAAATAGAAGTTTATTATCTGTGTTGGAATTTTTCCATTGTTAGGAATTTCTCCCAATAAAGATTTGTTTTAAGTAGGAATTTGTGCCTCTTTAGGATTATTATCTTAGTCTATAAATAGACACCCCTTGTAAACTCTGAAAAATCAAACAACTTTGAGTGAAATAGAAAGTAAAGATTTTCTCCCTCTGTTCTTTTGAGGACTAAAGAACTTATTAAGAGGTACTTTTCTTGTGGCGTTCCAATCGACTCATCACTCCCAATTCTTTTCTTTTCTAGAGTATGACGTCTATATCCTTCTTAAATACCCTAGGTTCATGTTCCTTCGAATGTTGAGTCTAGGGTTTATGTTATTTAACTCTAATTTAGTTTTCTTGGTTGTTCTTTGATTTCTTGTGTGCGTTGGGTCCCTAAGCCACGTCTTTTTGGGGTTTTTTCGTATCAAGATATGTAGCCATTACATAGGAGAATAGTTTGTTTGGCTAGAAGCCATGTAAGAGGAGTTAAAGTCCTTGCATAAGGACCATAACTTAAAATTTTTGAAGCTATCGAATGGTAAAGGAATACACAACTATTGGAAAATAAAAGAATACTTGACAGTAAATGACAATTCAAAATAAAGTTAAAAAAAGTGAACTTACAACCAAAATACACAAAGAAGCTGGTTGTAAAACGGTTTTAATATTCTACGTATATTTTGATCCGAACTATTACTTATAGGGAAGTTCGTTTTCTAGTGTTGCTGAAATGGGAATTACAGTGGGATCCTCCAGTCAAGTGGGGAAGATGTTGGCTTAGATCCTACAATATGGTGCCTAATAATTATTTATAGTCCAAAAACACAAAGAAAAAAAAGAAAGAAGTAAAAGTGTGGTTCAAAAGGAAAAATATACATAATTTCCAAATTTTACTTTTTTTTTTAAAAAAGAGAAATAATCATAATTTAATTTTCAAACAATCTAAATTAAGTAAATATACTTAAACTTAAATGATACACAAATTTAACCCTAAATATGTATGTATATATATATAGATAAATATATTATCAAAATTGAGAGAAAAATTTAATTGTCATTTATGCGATAACTTAAATTAAAGATATTAGAATATTTTATAATTATAAAAATTTGATTACAATCAAAATTAATATTTTATAAATCAATATAAATTTAATTATAATTAAATAAAGATTCTATTAATTCAAGGAATCTTACTTTGATTGTAATTAAATTTCTATAATTATAAAATTTTATAATAAAAAAAGATTAAAGAAAGAAAAGGAAGAACTATTTTTAAATCTTTTCAAGAATGAAAAAAGAAAACAAATATCTTAAATTCACATATCTTTTCAATAAAGAAAAAAAAGTACTACTCTTAATTTTTCTGAAAATGGACGAAAAGAAACAAAATAAATTTAAAATCATGTTTGTTTGTTTTCAAAGTAAAAAAAAATTTCTAAAATTAATTTAATTTAGTTAACTATTTTGCAAATCTAATTAACTATATAAAAAAATATAACATAAACTAGATACAAAGAGAAAAATAAAAATTATTTTAAATTTAATTTTTTAAAAAATAATACTAAATATTTAAATGTATTTTATTTTTTTTAAATAAAATATAAAGAATAATTTTGTTAATAAATATCGTTAAATCTATATATCTTGTAGACCTAATATTAATATATATATATATATATAAAGTTAAGAGTAAATTCATTTTCTTTTCTTTTTATCATGCTATTACTTTTACTTCTATGACGACTCTTCAAATTAAGAATAACAAAGAAAAAATTTAAGCCTAAAAATTCTTTTTATCATCTTAAAAAAGAATACATATATTCTCTCAAGTTCATTTATTTTTTCCCTAAAGAAAAAAAATGTACTCCCAAAATTGTCATTTTTCTTTATATATATATATATATATATATATAACTCATAATTTAAGTCTTTTTGTCTTTTTATTTTCATAAAAAACGATATTCCCAAGTTTTCTTTTTAGGAGTAAAAGTGGAAAAAAAAAACTCTCAAATCTTCTTTTTTATTTCTTGAAAATGAAAAAAGAAACTTCATTTGAATTCTAGTATTTTCCATAAAAAGGGAAACCAAAAGAAAGATAAAACTGCCCCTAAAATTCTTCTTTTTTTATAAAAAAAAGAAAAAAAAATCATAATTTAATTATTTTATTTTTCTTGTTTCATTAAAAAATTAATCCCAGTTTTTTTCTTAAAAAGAAAAAAAATATTCAAAGTTATGTGATTGATTGGCCGATAATTCTAATTTCAATTTTGCTTTGATTCCATACAAAATATAAAATTTTGTATTTCAAGCTCTTGTACTTTATATTATTTTTTATTGATAGTTAGTTTTCTTTTCGATTTTTTTTTTTAAAGAAAAGCTGCAAGGGAATTACTCAGCAATGTCAGATAAAGTACAATTGGCCGATGGTTCAATATTTGAGCCACTAATTTTGATTGGTACCGCAAAGGTAGTTTAGGAGAAAGATTTTAAACAGGAAAAGACAAGCTGTAGAGAGGATACCTAAAACTTAATGAGTAGCACTCATTCTGTTTAGTTCTTAATGTAAGTTGATTAAATTTTTACATTCTATCTTAAATGTATACTAAAATTATGGGGCATAACCTCCTACTGCACACGTAATTAGGAAATGAATTGAAGTCAAAATTATATGCCAAAAGTAGCAGGCAAGTGCAGTGAAATGAATTTAATTATTCAATAAGCCACCCTATTTAGTTGAGGGAAACATTTCTCCTAATGGAAGAAATTTAGTGTTACTAAAAATAGATTATATCAATTTGAAGTTGTATCCTCAAAAACAAATTCTCAAGTTATATAACCAGTAAATCTTTTCATAAGTCTGCATCCTATTAGTGTGTACACATTTTATTAATATATATTCTATGAGTGAGATAATAAAAATATTCTATGAGTGAGATAATAAAAATATTATAAGTCAAAAAAAAATTTATATTGTTATTTTATTTAATATATTGTAAATGTGAATATTAAGAATAAAAATAGTATTTTTAGTCATAAATTAATTTGCTACGTAAAGTCACATTAAATTTATTATATTATATTTGATTATAAGTCCTTTACGTACATATGAGATTTTTTTTTTTAATTCTTTTCATTTATAAGTATAAAACAAATGTTACATGTAAAATAAAATTTTTATTTCTATTATGTAATAAAAATCCTTTAAAATTTCTTTATTTTTAACACTTAGTACACAATTTCTTTGCTTTCTTGACGGAAAATGATAGGCCCAAATGTTGAAACTATCTGAACTAGGCGGGGAAACTGCAAGAATGCAAACAAGGTCAATGGGATGCATGCCAGCAGGATTATTGGAGCTGCAACCCATTTGAGCCGATGAACGAGAACAATGCGGAGAGATGAACTAAATGCTGCCAACATGAATGCTATTGAAAGGAACAGAGTGATAAGGCCAATGCACAACCTCATTGGCAAGGCCTTGCGAAAGTCTTCTTCTGAATAACGCGATGTAAGTATACCCAAGAACATCAGCACTGAAGTAGAAGATGCAAATAGAGCCAGAGCATTTGATACTGTAAAGATTAGAAGCGACAATTTGTTCAAGAAAATTGGATATCCCTCGCTGTTGTTGCCACCTGGTAAGGTGAAAGCAGCTGCAAACACAACTGTAGTAACAAGTGCAGCTACAACCGTGCATGAAGAAGCTGTGTTCTTCATCCATTCCTCTCCTTTTTTCACTGATTCCTTATGCTCGTCAGTAAACACCTCTCTTGGAATTTTCCCTTTATTGTTTGCCATTTCATTAAATGATGGTTGCACGACCCTTTCTACTTCCTGTAGAGGAATTTAGAAGATAAGCAAAGTAAAAGATAAGTTGAAAAGGTCATGATAGAAGTTTTTAGTTAGGCATATCATCGGTGATAACGAAATAAATAAATAAATTGTAAACTATCACTATAACAAAAAGTATTTTTTGTGACATATATTTTTTACATTTTAAACAAATGTCAGTAAAACTAAAACAATTATTTTTAAAAATTATTTAAAGTAACATTTCAACTAAATGTTGTTATATATTTATTTAAATAATCTATAGTAACATTTATATTAATGTTACTTATATGTAAATTGATTATTATGATATTTAATTTATGATATTTTTAATAAATGTCAGGGTAAGAAATTTAACTTTTAAAAATCATAAAGCAACATTTTAAATAAGCATCATTGTATATTTGTTTAAGTCATTGACAACAACATTTAGATAAATGTTATTAATATGTCAATTAATTTTAGTTGGTATCATATAAAATTTTGTTTAACGATTGATATTTTCTAAAATTATTTCTAAATAAAAATATTATTTATATACAAAGAACTTAATAAAAATATAAAAATATTAATAAAAGGTAACACAAAATAATAAGTTTTATTGATGTATAATTATTTGTTTAAATTATGTTAAAAGAATGATTTATTATGCTATATCAATAAAATTTTATTATTTAACATGAAAAGAATAAAATTATGTATATAATAACAATTATAATTAAAGTCACAATTATTATTATTATTATTCCTATTAATAAAAGAAAGAAAATTTATGAAAAAGTTAAATTGCAAAATAAATATTCATCGTAAACTTATAAGATAACTAGTTTTAGAAAAACAAAGAGACATAGATACATTATTAGTAGCAATGTTAGATTGTAAATTATTATTAATAGTAATGTCAAATTGGGCATATATTGCAATGTCTGAGATGATTTTTTGTTCAATTTTTTTTATAAGTATAAAAATAGTTTTTTTTTGAGAGGGAAAATGTAATTACTATTAATGAACCAATCATACTTTTTTTCTAGAAGAACAAGACTAATCATTTTTCTTTTATATATGCAATTTCATAGAAAGGGCTAAATACATGCCTTTTTTTTTCTTTTATTTCATTTGAAATAAAAAATTATTCATAAATATATATATTGAAGGGAGCTAACCTAAGAAAATTGATTAGTAATTAATTTCTTTAATTTATCAATTTTTTCATGCAACACTTTGTTGTCTTCTTTAAGTAGGTTGCAACGCTCTTTAAGTTGCATATTTTCTTTCATGGTGCCAATGCTTGCTTTGTCAAATGTCTTTGAAGTAACTCCAAATCTCATCCCACGAACTCGTCCATTCATTTATGGTCCAAGTACCTTAGATAGTGGTCCCCCTTGTAAAATAGCAAAATCTTCTACAACTTGAGAACTTTCACCATTAGCTTGCATATTAGATTGAATTCCCTCAAGCCTTTCCTGTATAAGTAATATGCATAATAAAATTAAGAATAGGTTTGATAAATTTTTTGAATTTGTTACTATTTTAAATAAATAATTATATATAAAAAAACATAAATTACAAGAATTTTTGCTACCTCAGGAGTTACTAGTTCTCCATTTTTATATTTATGAAAGTCCATATATATCTTGCGTCTACTTGGATATTGGCCGATTTTCTTATACTGCCATAAGTGCAACAAAAAGAAGTTACTAACATATAATTGTAATTTTTTTACATTAAATAATTGCATAAAATATATGAAAAAAAAATTGAAAAATAATATGTAAGTGAAACATATTACCTCCATTTCAACTTTGTAAGCAAAAGATATCATTCCAGAAGTTTGTGGCATTTTCATTTGTTCTCGACTCTTTTGACCTTTTTTAGATTTTGACCATGAAATAAAATCAAATACATATTTATGTAAAAATTATATTTATATAAATTATTATTATTATTATGAAAACTTTATAATTAATACCTGCCACTCTTTTGAATACCATTTTGTAACAAGTTTTTCCCATTGATCTTTTCTAGTTCTTGGATTTGGATTAGCCTTCAATTCTGCAAGTGATTTATACTTGTGAAAATTTTCAGCATATAGGGTGTGCTTGAATTGTCTTAAGCAATTACCAACTTCCCATAAGACCCAACTTCGTCTACTTGGAGCCAATTTAAACTTTGACTGAAACAAAAAGAAAATTTTAATTATGTCTTAATGTAAAAAATGCAATAAATAATATACATATTAGTGTTATGATTTTCATTTATTTTATAATTGAATTTACTTGCGAAAACTCGTACAAATGAATACATATATTTATAGCAACAATGTTGCATGACTATTATTTTATTTAAAAAATCGGTGTATCTAGTCATTGTACCAATAATTCTCTTGATGTGTGTGAATCAACCACATGATATAAAAAACTAAGAAAAGACACATAAACAAAAGTGACGTGTGTGTCCATGGGTGTGTGATGGGAGATAACTATGTCCAAGAAAATTGATGTGCGTGAAGAAATATAAGTCACATGGGAAAGAGAATAATATTATACAAGTAATTTGAGTTAACGAAGGTGTTAGACGAGACATTAAAAAAAAGAAATTCTAGTATCCAGTTGATGTTTTGACTAAATAATTGATGAATAATAGACTTTTCTAAATTAAAAGGAAACAATCTTCTCCAACTGACGTATGAAAAAAAAAAAAGTTATAGAGTAGATCATTTATCTATGAATCAATATAAAGGAGAAAAATAAAAAAGACTAAATGATATATTACACTTACAAGGTTACATGACTATTATTTTATTTTAAAATCATCATCGTACCTAACCCATTGTACCAAGTATATTTTTTTATGCGTGTAGGCTAGCTAAGTGTCACGGAGTTAGGTTTTGGACGTGCTTTAGACGTGCTAACCCGCGCGACACTTAGACAATCTTGCGAGAGAAGATGCTAAGTAAGCCCTGTCTCTTATACACATCTAGATGTGTATAAGAGACAGGAGTTACAACTAACTCAAAAGAGAGAGAAAGTGAGAGGCTTTGAGATAGAGAGAAGGAAAGTAGGCACAAATGTATAGCAATGTAGTGAAATTTGCTATTGAGAGGTGTAGAGGTGTGAAGGTGTGTTTACAAATGGGAGGAATGGGGGTATTTATAGTTGCTTCCCCTCCTTAATGTGTGGCTACAATCATTTGTTCTAGAGAATTCTAAGGATAATATCTAGATATTTACAATTGAGTATTCTAGAGAGGGACACCTAAGCATTCTGCTAGAATCCTCCTTACCTTGGGTTGGGGCACCAATTTGGCTAGCATGCAACAAGCGGGCTGACAGCATACTTAAATTAGCCCGTGACACCCTCCCCCACTTATTTTCGCGACGTCCTCGTCGCGCTTTCATCCTTGTAGCGGTGGATGAAATCTGCAAACTGCCAAAGTAGGTCCTCTCGTTCCCAACTAACCTCTTTGTTCGACAAATCTTTCCACTTCACCAAGTACTCGGTGTAGTTAGGAACTCCTCTCCTTCGGATCACTCGATTAGCAAGGATGGATTCCACCTCATTGTCGAACTTGGTGACCACAGTGGTTGGTGTGTGCTTGGACTTACTTTGACCAGGATCCTTGTCATTCCCATGAAAAGGCTTTAGAAGACTTACATGGAAGACATTGTGGATCTTCAGTTTTGATGGGAGTTGGACTTGGTAAGTAGTCTTTCCTACACGCTTGATTACAGGAAATGGACCTTCGTACCTTCTTACTAAGCCCTTGTGCACATTGCGTAGAGACTTGAATTGGTTCGGTAACAACTTCACCATCACCAAGTCTCCTTTCGCATATGATCTTGTGGACTTTGAAAGGCTTTTTGTAGTCCGGAAGCACCACAACAGGTTCTTTGGAGGTAGCTTGCTTCAATTCCGCAAGCTCTGGGGGTGCCATGTGATAAGGGGCCATGGCAGGAGGTTTGGCACCGAGTTCCAGCTTGATGTGGTGATCCACATCTTGTCTTGGAGGCAGTTTCTTTGGCAACTCGGGAGGCATCACATCCTTGAACTTGGCAAGGACACGTTGGACGGATTGTGGCAATGCAGGAGTAGGTGCTGCTACGTCTTCCCCATTGCTGAGTTCCCTTGTGGTAGGAACGTGACCATCACCTAACTTAAAACCCCGTTTGAATTGCAAGGCAGAAATCGTTGATGGTTCCGACTTCCCCTTACTCTTTAAAGGGATCACTCGAATCTTGCACGTGTCGAGAATCACAAGAGAACTTGAAGCAGGAATGGAAAAAGCAGAGGCTTTGCAGAAAAATGCAAGACCTAGCAGGACTTTTAAATCATCCATAGGAACGATAGAAAAGTCTAACTTACCCGTCCAATCTCCAATTTGGACAGCTACTCCTTGCGCCACACCTTGGACAGGTTTTGCCTCCGAGTTGACAGCCTTAATGGTGCCATTCCCCTTTGCAAGTTTGAGGCCTAAGCGTTTGGCCTCTTGGACGTCCATGAAGTTATGCGTTGCTCCTGTGTCTAGCATTGCACATGCAGTTTTGCCTTCAATGGCGACATCCGCGTACAACAGTCCCTTCTCCTTAGGAACTATTGGAGAGAAAAGCTTTGACAGGTTGCCTAATTGTTGAATGGCTCCCATGTCGAGTTGGGACTCTTCCTTGGATTTCTCCTTGTTGAGTTCCGCGATCATTGCATTCATTGCCCTACGGTTAGGGCAATCCTTCACCCAGTGAGGTCCGTCACAAATGAAGCAGGGCTTTGGGGGATTACCTATGTTACGTTTGCCCACAGAATTCTGCCCATGCTTGGAATTGCCATTTGAGGATTTTTGGTTTCCACCCTCCTTGCGGCTTACATCATGTTTCTGTCTGTTATTCTCTCCCTCACTTCTGTTGAAGTTCGGCCTTCTATTCTTGGAAGAGTAATCGATGAGCATTTCGGCAGCAACAATGACAACATCTAGAGTCTACACATCACGTCTGTCTAGCTCTACTCTTGCCCAATCCTTCAAGCCGTCCTTGAAGTGGAAGAGAAGCTCCCTATCAGATATATCAATTTCAAGCATGATAGTAGTAAATTCCTTGATGGAATCAGAAATACTACCTGTTTGGCTCAAGCGACGTAACTTCCCTCTAGCTTCGCTGTCCGCATTGTGAGGCACGAAGTATTTTTGCAATTTAGTCTTGAATTTCTCCCAGGTGTTGAGAATGCACAAGCCTTTCTCACGTTTGGAATGCTTCCGTCTCCACCATAGTTGGGCAGCATCCCTAAAGAAGATTGGGGCGTTGCATACCTTCGCAAGATCGTCGACAACCCTCATGGCCCCAAAGTATTGTTCAAGACCAAAGAGAAAGTTTTCCACCATTGTGGCGCTGCGGGTTCCATTGTACATGGCCGGCTTGGGGACCTTCAAACCATGGACAACAGGGGCACTTGTGGTGGCGACAGTCGTACCACTCGAGTGTGTGCTACTTTGGTTGCATGACTCCATCTCCCTACGAAGGTCATGGATCTCTCCTTCTATGAACTTGCGTAAGTTGGACAGCTCTTTATTGATAGAGCATATCCGATCCTCGAAGGTGCGACCAAGATCTTCAATCATAGATCTTGCAGCCCTTGTAATCTCAGCGTTCTTATGGATCAAGTTATCGACTTGATCAATAAGATCGCCTATAGCGGAGCTCACGTTAGTGATACTCCTCTCCAAGCTAGCAACATGAGTCTCCATCGTTTCCTTTGCCGGAACTTTGGATTTGCTGCGTTTGGCTGGGACACCTTGTTCCTCTCTCCCACGAACTTGTTGCTCAAACTGTTGTTCCATAGCAGCAACTCCTTCCTCACCTGCCATACTCACAACTCAAACAAGAACAAAGTAGGGACTAGGATTACCTTGCTCTGATACCATCTGTCACAGAGTTAGGCTTTGGACGTGCTTTAGACGTGCTAACCCGCGCGACACTTAGACAATCTTGCGAGAGAAGATGCTAAGTAAGCCTTGAAGAGAGTTGCAACTAACTCAAAAGAGAGAGAAAGTGAGAGGCTTTGAGATAGAGAGAAGGAAAGTAGGCACAAGTGTATAACAATGTAGTGAAATTTGCTATTGAGAGGTGTAGAGGTGCAAAGGTGTAAAGGTGTGTTTACAAATGAGAGGAATGAGGGTATTTATAGTTGCTTCCCCTCCTCAATGTGTGGCTACAAGTATTGATTCTAGAGAATGCTATGGATAAGCATCTAGATATTTACAATGGAGTATTCTAGAGTGGGACACCTAAGCATTCTTCTAGAATCCTCCTTGCCTTGGGTTGGGGCACCAATTGGGGTAGCATGCAACAAGCGGGCTGACAGCATACTTACTGTCTCTTATACACATCTATATGTGTATAAGAGACAGATTCTAGAGAGGGACACCTAAGCATTCTTCTAGAATCCTCCTTGCCTTGGGTTGGGGCACCAATTGGGTTAGCATGCAACAAGCGGGCTGACAGCATACTTAAATCAGCCCGTTACATAAGTGAGACAAAAGAATAAGAAGGGTAAGTAAAACAAAGTGGCGTATGTAAGTGGAAAGTAAATAATTAAAAAAAAAGTGGTGTGTGCTACGAAAAAAATATAAGTGGACTTTAAACAATAATTTTTGACACGTATAAATATTTAGGTTAAATAAATTGATGTAAAGTAGGTTTTTTTCAAATAAAAAGAAATAACTGCTCTTGTTGATCTTTGGCTGGGAATTAATAGTTATAAAATAAATATTTTATCAATGAATCAATTTTATATATTATATTTATAAATAATTTATGCATACTATAATATTATAAGAATAAAAAAAATATTATTGTTACCGTCACTTTTGCTCATATTTGATTTTTTATCCATGAGTCAACTTTTCTCCAATCATCATGTTCAAGTGGCGTTAACTTTGGATTTCTTGCTATGGTACACAAAATTTGGCAAGCTCACCGTCCTCCACGCATTGATTATAGATATTAAATTGTTCAGGAAACTCTTCACTTGGACATAAGTTCCATATATATGGTTGTATAGTTGGACCTCGTTTTTTGGGTGCTATAAAACATGTAAAAAAAATCATTTATAAGTAAAATTTGAAGATAATAAATTGATGAAATGAAGAAATTTAATTTTAAAATATCTTAACGATATTTAGTTGGTTTTTTGCTTCATTATTGGTATCAGTTCGACTACCTTAAACAGTTATAGGAAGATGAACAAAAACATACATATATATTTAAAATTATAATCGTAATAAATTTATGAAATGAAAATTAGAATAAGAAGAAAAAAATGCATTGTTAAAGACACTTAAAAATCTATGTTTCCGTGAGTTTTATGGCAAAATAAATTGATTGCACAGTAAACTTTTCTCAAATAAAAGGAAACAACATTCCGACTGACTTTTGGCAAAGTAAATAGTCATAATGTGGATTACCTCCACATGTTTTGGCATAAATTTGATTTAAAAGCAACCCAGTACAAAAAAAAAAATACTTTTAAATATAAAATAAATTAAAGTACTTACATTCAATATTTGTTTCATCTATATGAGAAATTTGAGCTGATGGAATATTTTGAGATGAAATAGAATGCTCATCAGTTGCTTAAGAGATATGATCAGACTCGGATGATGACCCTGAAATATCAAATCCAGTCAATGTAATCCTTTTTCTCTTTTGACCTTGTAAAGTAGTAAGTGTCATCTTTCTTTGCTTTTCTTTTGCTCTTTGTATTCGTTTCAACTTTTTGTGCAGAATAATGGTATGAAGTGAAATAAGATGATATATATATTGATACAATGAAAAAACAAAGCGGGAAAATTTTTGCATTATCAACAGAGTAAAGTGGGTTGTTATAATTTCATATCATGTAACCACTTACCCATTATCTAAATCGTGTTTGAGGAAAAGGTTAAAGAAAATAAGGAGATGGTTGGCGTTAATGACTTGGTGGGAAAAACATGGCGGCAAATATTTATGTTTTTAATATTTTACTAAATTTGTTACAAATAGATTGCACTAAAATTGACTTAAACTCTAAAAAATGCATTATAAATTATTTACACCCTGTTTTTTTGGACTAAAATTTTAAATAGATTTTCTCAAAATATTTTAGTATTTATCTGGTTTATTAGTGAATATTTTGTATATTTTAGAAGTAGTGTGTGTGCAATTAATAAACAACGAGACACAAAGACGTAAACGAGGAAAAAAAAGTGTACGGGGAGAATGCAATGGCTAAGAGGAGTGTTCAAGGTCACACCTTTATTAAATCTGCCGTCCAATTCTAACCGTCTTCGGTGTTCTATTGTTATTCAACTAGTCCACCACACAGTTATCATGCAAGTGATAATGATGATCAACTACCATGCAAATGATAAAGATGATCAGCTACCATGTGATAATGATGAGAACCTTTATAGTCGTTCCCTGACAGTCTTGCTAGAATTAAATGCTCATATTAACATAACTACCCATTCCCTCCAATTACAAATAAAGAAGAATGCTTACCGTGAATTGCAATAATCTTCCATTTTTACTCACAAACAAAATGACACCTTCTATTATAACTTGTATGGTTGTACCTGGAATTTCATCCCATGGACGTGCTCCAATTATTTGCTTGTCTTTCCTCAAAGCAATGTAATTGACCCATGCTAGCTCCTCGCCATTCCTTTTATCATCACCTCTGCCTAGTGACACATGAGTGTAATAGTAATAGCAGATACATAAATACTCTTTACTCCTTTATTGATATATGCGTGTACTGATATGTTTTCCTATTTAATATGGTTCCATTATTTGTATCAATCCATCAAGTTGTCTTAGAGAGTCTGGTGAAATTTCAGTGAGAATGGATAATGTTGGACTGATAAGTCCCAAGTGATGTGACCCACATTCAGTGGAATTGTTTGGAAGTATAAGTTAGAAAGAAGAATATCAACCTCAAATGCATAGTCACTTGTTATGGCATCCTTTACAACATCTACGGTAAGACCAACATTAGTTGTTGCAATGCCACATACATAAATGTCGCGTGGAGAAACAGCAGCTGCTGCCTGCAATAACTACTCTTTCATAGTCTAGGATCGCCTAGCAAATGGCTTTTTCTAGTTCATATCTCCTCTTACCCATCTCCCAAAAAGGAAAAGGAAATTCTTTCACTTCAACTTGATGCAAAATTAAGTTAAAATCATTTGGATGTTGTCACAAAAACTATCATACTATAGTGTCAAAATAACAATAGAAACAATTGGACAATACCAACTATGATGACATGGATGTGTCTCCTCTAATAGGGACCTTGTTCTAATCCATTGAATGCTTTTGCGCACCTTCAAATAGTGCTAATGTTATCGCAGTTGTTAAAAAATGGGAATCAATGCATGCATCTCTTAGGACACTAAATAAAGGTGCAGCGATAGGAAAGGTACACACAATTTGATTGCTTTTTTTTTTTATTACTGGTACACACAATTTGATTGCTTGTTTTTTTTATTACTGGTACACACAATTTGATTGCTTGTTTTTTTATTACTAGCCCATCTGCGTGCTATTTTCTAATTGATAAATAGTCTCAAGGATTAATCAATCAACCAAATTGTTGAGTAACATTTTTGGTGGATCAAGCATGGTGCTTAGGTTTCTTTATCCTTGCAATGGTTATGTTGTCAATTGTTAAGCAGAAGCTAGGATTGTTTAGTAAATTTGTTTAATGGATCAAGGTGTTACTTTCATTCTCGAGCAAGCTAGCTTCCTTGACACTTTTGAGTAATAAAGATGGTGAATACCCATTAGGATCAGCATCAAGAATTTTGGGCTTTAGATAGAAATTCTAAAGTAGATAGAGTTTATTGAGTGTCAACCTCCTACAAATTCTTTTTAGGAGATGTGCATCAGAAGTTGAGAATGAGCACAAAAAGAAATTGTGCTAGAAGCATTGATCAAATAAATAAATCAGTAAATAAAAATAAATATTGTTGCCAAAAGTCACCTATTCTGCAAATGGTAAGTCCCAAGAATCCTGGGATGGTCATCACAGTGAATAGAAGACAGGGGTTGGAATATCGTTCTAAAATAGTATATTTGCGAAAAGTGAATTTTTCAACAAAAACTGGGAGGCATTTTCAATTGTTTGAAAAACCCTGAGCAAAACATTAGAAAAATTACTAAATGTTGTTTATATTTTGCGACAAAGGACTTTTTAACAGTTCCAAGTGAAGTAGTAGCTGAAGGGAATGCACACATTGCTAGTTTTGATGGATTTAAGAAAATAAAAGAAATAGATCATGTACTAAACTTTAAAATGTACATGATTTGAACTTAGATTTTGTGGATAAAAAAACTTTTATATTATGTCAAAAAAAAATTCAACTCAAAAATTTGAAAGTTGAACTTGTTGGCTGAAATCTAAGAAATTGATGACATATTAAACTTAACCATGCAAAGCACTGGATGTGTAATTGATTGAAAGAAATGTAGCTGTGAAAAGGTTTTGGGAGTATAGTTGAAATTTTATTTTTCTTTTTTTCTTTTTTTCTGTTGAAATTATGGACTATTACACCAACCTAGTCAAATAAACGTTAATAAATCAACATCCCATGTGACAATGGCTGAGTAGAGATAAAATAACGTTAATAAATCAAGCAACATACGGAAGCTAATTTTTTCCATTTTCCTTTATTGTTTTTTATTTTTGGTCAATAAACATTTTCCCTTTTTCTATTTTTTTTATATGGCCCCAATGATATATACTATTACTGTTTAATTAACCGATAATCAAATGTCATAGTTGGCATAAAACACAAATTTCTTTTGGAGCACAACGTGTTGTAGTGGGATATCACAATTGCTCTTCTTCATTGTCCTTCGTACAATCGACAATTGTTGTGTGGGATATCACAACTGCTCTTCTTCTTTGTCTTTCATACAGTCGACAATTGTTTTTTTTTTTTTTTCCTTTGTAGTTATGAAGTATCTCGTTTCTTCTCTCCATTTATATTATCAAAAAAAATCAGTAAGCCTTATTTTTCTTAATTTTTATTGGGTATTTATTTGTTCTTGCCTATTGATTTATGGGTGAGTTAATTTCATTACTTTGTTCCTTGAAAAAATCCCTAATTATATGGAAGCTTAATTTGAAAGAGTTCTGAAATATTTGACTCTCTTTCTAATTAGTGTTTTTATATTTTAAATTTTAATTTTCAAACAATTGTAATTGTTTTCTTAAATTTAAACTTAATAGTATATTGAGTAAAAAAGGAATTCTTTATATATAACAATAACACAGAATAATTCCAAATATACTCTTTGATGATGGCCTTAATTTCATGTCTCATACTACTCGTATTTCCCCTTTAATCTACTTTCACGGAGTTATGGGCTTGGGTACCTCTTGAGAATTTGTAATTCTTTAGGTGGGGCATTGGTGACGTTTGCCTTGGCAGTATACTTTTCAAAAATACGAGAGCTAAGCTTTTTTATGAGACCAAAAGCTGATTTTGGTGACATTAATGCCAATGTTGCCAAAGCTCGGGTGGATTTGGAGGAAGAATAATTTAGCTTATGTTTTGTAGTCTGAATGCTATTGACAATCTCTTTTCTAACAATCTCCTTCATTAGCTCATTTTGTTGTGAAAGTGTCATAATCAAAAAGGGGAGAAAACTATAGATCGTTGAATTATGGATCATTGGGGAATGTCTCACATAGAATAGATCTATCAAAGATAACTATACTTAAGTCAAGGATTTAAATGTGTATTTTATTATATCGTAAGTGATGCTTTTAACTATATTTAAAATTTTCTTAAGTAGCAGTTTGTTTTTGACTATTTGTTTGTGACTATATGCTTTGTATATGATACAGGATTGTTGGGTGTTGAAATTCTAAGGCTTGCTTTTGCACAAATCCATGAATCACTAGTAACTACAAGTTTCATTTATGGACTGACTAAACTTTGGGTAGGATTTGCTTGGCAATGACTATCACTTAATTCCTAGACAGGTAATTTTGTGCTTCCTTTCTTTGGATTTAATGCTAGTTATATTTTTTCTTCAAATTAAGAGAAATTGCCGCATTATTTAATGTTTCCAATCCAAAACTGTAAATCTGTCAATTTCAAGGAGAAATAAAGAAAAATTTTGAGTATGCTAAATGTAGACAGTTTTAACCAATCAACAAAATAATCAAATATTTGGTTAATATATGTGAAGCAACTATTTTCTTCTTAATCTATAATATCCATTAAAAAAAAACTTGATAAGCCTTTATTATTATTATTATTATTATTGTTATTGGGTATTTATTTGTAATTTTTTAGTAATTTATTATTACATTTGATACAAACATTATATTAAATTTCAAAAATTGACCATTAATTAAATTTTAAGTTACATATTTCACCTTTTTATTTTCTATTTTCTTATAATTTAAGGCTCATTTATTTTATGCTTAAAAGTCATATTAACTTGTCATTCTTTTTTTTTTTTTTTGGTATTTTTTTAGTCAAGATGTTCTTTAACTCTTTGAAGAGACTTACGATTATGAGGACTTTTGAAGCAGTTGAACGTAATAAAGAAATGCATTCAGCCTAAGAATCTACATATAATTATACATTTTAAAAAAAAATAATTCAATCTCCAGGTACACAAAAGAAACATTTTTATATTTTATCATATAAATTGCATTGAAATATCGATTTGGAAAGTTAATTCTTCATGTCTTAACCATAAATAACTACTTACAATTTTTTCATACTAACGATTGTAGGTTATAATCGTTTTGATGGACAAAACTTGGATACATGAACCTAATAGATTTAGTGAAAGGTTTTTACATGGATTTGAAGCATTTTTAGACCTTGCTAAAAATGCTTATGAAGATGGAAAGCTTCTGTGTCTGTGTACAAAATGTTTTAATATGCTTCATCATAAATGTGAGATTGTTATTGATCATGTTCTAAAATGCGGATTTTCCCCAAGTTATACTAATTGGATATTTCATGGGGAGACTAAGCTTTTGGAGTCTGAAGAAGGAAGTTATTCTGAAATTACTCACAGACAACCTATCAACGAGGGGTTTTTTTGGGGATAACAAAGAAATTGATGATTGTAGGGATGATCAAAATGCCCATCAAAATGGTAAAGGATTGAATAAAGAAGCATTGAAATTTTATGGGCTTTTGCAAGAAATTAATGTAGAGCTTTTTAAAGGGTGTAAGAAACATAACACGTTATCATTCATTTTAGATCTATTCCACAGGAAGTGTATTCATAAGTGGAGCAACAAGTATTTTTCGGGGTTACTTAAAATGTTAAGAGAAACATTGCTAGAGGGAGAAAAGTTGCCCAAATCAAATTATGAGGTCAAGAAAATAATTGATGAATTAGGACTTGGTTATAAAAAGATAAACATTTGTCCCAATTTTTGCATGATGTTTTGGGAAGAACATGAGAAAGATGATGTTCAATTTGTGGCACCTTAAGATGAGAGAAAAAGCAAACAAATTTTGAAGAGCCAATGAAGAAGAAAACTAAAAAGGCAACAAAATATTTATGTTGGTTTCCCTCAAAGCCTAGACTTCAGAGGTTATTTATGTGTTCCAAATTAGCATTTTTGATGTGATGACACCTTGATGAATGTAAAAATGATGGGTTTTTGAGGCATCCTGCTGATGGTCAAGCATGGAAAGAATTTGATGTACGACATAGGGATTTCTCAAAAGAACCTTGAAATGTTCAACTTGGTTTGGCTAGTGATGGGCTTAATCCATTTGGAAATATGAGTGTGGTGCATAACACTTGGCTTGTTATAATTACTGTGTATAATTTGCCTCTTTGGTTATGCATGAAACAACCATCTTTAATATTGGCCTTACTTATTCCTAGTTCTGAGTCCCTTGGTGATAAAATTGATATGATGATACAACCTTTAATTAATAAGTTGAAAGATCTTTGGTTCAATGGGTTGGACAATTAATGATTTCCCTGCCTATGGTTTATTGTCAGGTTGGAATACAAAGGGAAAATATGCATGTATGTCTTGTGGTTTTGATACATGGTCAAAATGGCTATATCATGGTGGAAAGTACTGTTTCATGGGTCATCGTCGATTTTTGCAACTTGATCATCCTTTTAGGAGTGATCAATTCAATTTTGACGGTAAGGAAGAATATAGAAAAAAGCCAAAGACACTAAGTGGAAGTGATATTTTAGATTTATTAGAAGGTCGAGTGGTTTTGAAGAATGAAGATGGTAAGCATGTTAAATTGAGTGAAACATTGAAAAAAAAAAAGTATATTCTATACTTTATCTTACTGGGAATTTAATTTGATTAGACACAACCTTAATGTCATGCATATCGAGAAGAATGTGTGTGATAATATTTAAATACATTGTTGGACGTAGATGGGAAAACCAAGGATAATTTGAAAGCTCGTCTTGACCTGCAGGAAATGGGTATAAGAAGTGACCTTCACCCCAAAGAACTTTCTAATGGAAAGTTATTGTTACCTCCCTCTTGTTATACGATGTCTTTGGCAGAGAAAAAAAAAATGCTCAGGGTATTAAAAGGAGTGAAAGTTCTAAATAGTTACTCATCAAACTTTTCTAGATGTGTCAAAGTGAAGCAACACAAAATCATTGGGCTCAAAAGTCATGAGTGTCATGTCTTGATGCAAGACATACTTGCAATAGCAGTGAGAGGTTCTCTGCCAAGTAAAGTTATTCAAGCTATAGTTGATTTGAGTTCATATTTTCAAGAAATATGTGCAAAGGTTCTTAAAGTGAGTCGATTGGAAGAACTGGAGTCACATATAGTTAAAACTATTTCTCACATGGAAATGCCCTTTCCTCCATCATTTTTTTACTGTAATGCCCTTTCTTCTTCATTTTATGGTTTTTTCTTTTAATTTTAACAAATTTATTAAATATCATGTGTTTAATTTAATGTAGGTTTCTATTGACATTGAAATCTTATGTGAAAAATAAAGCATATCTGGAGGGTTCAATTACTAAAGGATATATTACAGATGAGTCTACAACATATTGCTTTAGATATTTTGAAGGTGTTGAAACAAGATTTAACCGCATACCAAGGAATAATGATGATTTTGATCATGTGGTACCACAAACAGAATGTTCCATTACCTTGGATTCCAGGTCGTTCATTTGGTAAAGAGTATGATGTTGTTTTTGATGAGCAAACATTAGTTCAAGCGCATAGATATATCTTATACAATTGTGATTGAGTCATCCCATTTATTGCGTAAGTCTAAAAAAAATAAAATTTGCTTGTTTTTGTATTTCTTATATATGTTAATGAAGAAACATTGCTTATTTGTTGCATTAGAATAAACTTCAATTTTTTTATTCATTTGTTTTCTTTTTTATATGTATATATTAATACATGTCTTTTGTATTCTAAATAGAGAGCATCATGAAGCAATTAAGAGAGAACATTGTAATTGTAATCAACGATCCTCTCAATCTGAGATAGAAAAAATTCATCATTCAACATTTATAGAGTGGTTTCAAGATCAGGTGAATTATATATATATATTCCTCTTCAAGTTTGATAACTTTTACCTTTCTTAAATTCAATTTTATTTAATAGTTTTACTTTTTTTCTCATATATAATTATTCATTAAAATTGCAATATAACATATATCTTAACCATAATTATTTTATTAATACTAATGTTGTTTTTTCTATTCTTATTAGGTTGGACGGTTAACCCAATTAAATTGTCCAAAAATTACTGAACATATCAAATGGTTAGCTCTTGGTCCAAATAAAGTTGGGAAGAGGTTTAAAGGATATATTGTTGGAGGTGTTAGATTCCATACAAAAGATGTAGAAAATAAAAGAAAGACACAAAATAGTGGTGTCGTTGAGTAAACAAAAACATCCCCCTCATTAGAAGATGTTGCTTATTATGGTGTGATAAAAGATATGATTGAATTGAATTATTTTGAAAAATTTAAAGTTGTGTTATTTAAATGTGATTGGGTTGATGTAGAGAGGGGAAGGGGCATTAAAAGAGACAAATTTGGGTTCACTTTAGTTAACTTCTCGAAGTTGGTTCATACGGGTTCTTATTTGAAGGATGAACCATTTGTTTTAGCATCACAAGTCAAACAAGTCTTTTATGTTCAAGACATATTGCAACCTGATTGGCATATTGTTATTAGAAGTAGACCTCAAGATACCTATGGTATTGGGGAAGAGTTGATGTGTCAATTTAATGACAATCATCAATTGGCCAATCATGTAATAGAACAATACAATGAACAAACTGAGGAAATTAATTGGATCAGGAATGATGTAGAAGCTATAACTGTTGACATGATAGATGCAACAAAAGATGACCATCCACATGAAGAAGAAGCATAGTACTTAACTATAATCTACCTGTGCTTGCTTTCAAAGGTATTTCCCCTCCTCTCAGCTTTCTATTTTGTCACAAATACAAGTATATTTTGGGTTATGCTAAAATAATGTCCAAGAAAGGAAAATTTATATAATATGGTTAATTAATATAATTCAGGTTGTTAGAGGAGAGATTGGAGTCTAAACGTGCATGGAGTGCATTACTTGATATATAGCTTGTGAAACAGGGGTCTTACTTGTATACTAGAGCTTATGATTGGACTAGTTTCAATGATACTAGACGTGATTTCTAGACCAACATGGTGGGGCATGTCTTTGGGTTGGGATAAAAGCTGCCTTTTTCCAATGCATATTTTCCATATGAAAACTAGGTGCTAAGGACCTTGGCCAGACCTCTCTCATATGAAAGTTTTATTTAGTTAGTTCATGGGAGCAGTGAACTAGTTTGTTCTCTTAAAAGACAATTTCATGATGACATCAGGGCATCATCTCTGAAGACTCAGTCAATAGATCACAAATCTATCTGGTAATCCTTACTCCATGTTGTGAGGAAATGATTAAGTTTGAAATCACATTTATTTTTTCTTATTTCAAAAGTTTCTTGAAATGTTGCATTGCAATTTGGCTATTAATTTCCCAGATTGGTTCCTTTTTGCTTCGGTTTCACTTTTTGTTGATAATAGTTTCCTGGAAGATTCTCAATCAGAAACTGTAACACAAGGACCCAAAAAAGGGCAAAGACATGGTATGGAAACACCAAGTGCTGCTGTTGCAAGGTACATTGGTTGGATTTTGTGCCCTGATAATAAATATCAGCAGGATATGTTGTATGATAATTTGACTAAAATATCAGAGTCTTGGATCCTGAAACAAATTGACTCAGGTTCTTGTGCAAAAGGAGCATTTGGCTATAAGAAGAAACTAAAGAAACCCAGGTTTAGTGAAAGCAAGGAGTACTTTGTACACGAAAATGATTATGATGACAAAGTGATTAGCCTCTGGCTTAAAAAATACCAAGCTATTATGAAGTATGATTACAATCCCATTGATAAGTCAACATCTTATGATAGAAATTCATGTGTTAGTATCCCATAATGTGATACACTTCTTAGGAGAATCCTATTAGGCATCATAATTGGATGCCCTAGTTTCTCAAATGAAAATGAATGTCAACTCCTGTTGCACTATGCTGCAACTGGTAGGGTACTTCACTCATTGGAAACTAAGAATGTTGGTTTCAAACAGGTAAACCAAAATTCTGAAGGGCCAGACAATCGAGTTATAGGGAGTAATGAATGTCGCAAAAATGAAGTTGTAACAGGTGCCCATCTTGTGCTTTGTTATTTAAAACTGAAGAAAGTACACTTGATACTATTTGTAGGGTGAAACTAAAGGTGGGCATAACACAGCGTAAAAGGAAATTCTTAGACATAAATCAAGCATTTGAAGTGGCTAGACATGACATTCAATATTGTGATTGGTGAGCTCGACAAAATGCACTAACCATCATGTTATTTCATAAAAAGGTCATTTCACACTAACTACTTTGGATGTTTTTAAACTTCATCAATTTAAACTATCATGGTTGTATAACTTGATAGATGATGGTCAATCTTTAATTTCATTTAAGTTATTTTCTTTTCTATTCATTATTGACAATATTTTACGGTCATATATTTCTAATGGTTTACATTATTGTGTAAAGAAGTTGCAATTTATATGTGTTGAATTATTTTTCATCATTTTCTTATAATTGCCTTTATGACAGGTCGTCGATTACAATTTCAATTAATTGCTCGGAGAAAATATGGATTCTTTTCACAGGAAAGATGAAAAACTAGAATATGTTCAAAACATATGTATAATTTATAAAAATGTGAACATTATTAATATGTTTCAAATATACAGTAACATTTATATGTTTCAAGTGATTTTTATAATATTTAAACAAGTGAATTTCTATTCTAAGTATACTTGCATAAATTTATTATCAATAATAATATTTGATGTTATATTTATTCTTTAAATTATTATTTTAAAATTTATTTAATTAAATAAATTAGTTCTTATTATAACATAATAACAAATATCAAAAAAAATTTAATTATGTCGTTTTGGAAATGTATCTACAATTTATAAAATTTTCTATTGATCTTTTAAGCAACATTTAGACAAATGTCATAATAATGATCATAAAATGACATTTATAAAATGTTATATTACTTATCATTTGTAACATTTATAAATATTAAAACATATTTATAATTAACAATAATCATGATTTATAATGACAATTATATATCTCCACAATGACAATTAAATGACTCATAAGCGAGTGTTGCAATGACAAATGAGAAAATGTCACTATACTTACCACTCCAACGTTTTTTCAAAATGTCATTTTAATAATTAGGGACTTTGACAGAAGTGACATTTAAGTAATACTTGTAAAAATTGTTAATATAGATTATTAGTAATATTTTTTTAATCTATTATAACGTATGTTTAATGTCAAAATAATCATATTTTGTTATAGTATATATGCAATGAGGCGACAATTGCATGGTAGAACTGTTAAATCAAATAAATAATAAAGCGAGCAAACTATTTGAAGCCATTGCTGAAGCCCTTTCTCAATTCTTGAAGAAAGACAAATTTCAATTTATTGAAATTAATAACCTTAGACATTGCTAACTTATTGTGAGCGGTTAAGAAACCATTGGACACAAAAGGTTAAATTCTTAGTATATAATTCATTTCATTAAATTTTTTGTGAGATTCAATATTTATTTTTAGGACGCAACTTGTAGATTCTTTGAGAAGCTATTCTTGTATAAAAACCATCAAGCTTTAGTTTGATTAACAAGTTCAAACTCATAAAGGAATTTGGGGAGCGGAAGGGACAAGTTGTGGTTCAAACTCCTGCTGCTCCGAAAAAGGAAGCCATTGCTAAATAAGTTAAAAATGGAATTGGCATATGAGATCTTTTAATTGAACTCCTTTCTTAGGGAAGTCAAGTTAATTCGATATAAAAAAATTAAATGAAGTGTAGTTTTGTGAAGCGTAAAATTTGGTATCTGTTGTACTTACAAAAATAAAAAAAAAAAAGGTGAGAAAATATAGCAAGCACTTCATAAATATAAGCAAGAATTGGATATGGTTATAACCTTGAACCATTGAAGCTCTCGTTTGCATTTGAAGTGCCGCTCCAGAAATCCTGTTAGAAGACTCCAAAATGCCTGCTAAGTGCAAGATGTTATTCCCAAGCGTGTCTGCATACCCCATGATATAATGCTTTTGCAAACTCATTTGATACACCAGATTGTACACTTTTTCTTTGTGGAATAGAACTGCCAGGTGAAATATGTGGCGCTGGTTCAAATTGCGTCAGGAAAGGCCTTGATGATCTATCAAAGAGTTTGTTTTTACAATTTCTGCACACAGCATTTTAGCAAGATCAAGAGCTTGCATATGCTTCAGATTTGTTTCATATATATGTTGCAGGAATCTAAATTGTCTGTGCAATTTTCCTGGTTCTTGCAGGCGATGTTCGGGGCTTGCAGCAGGATTCTCCATATCTTCTCCATGATGGGCATTAAGTTTTACCACAGATGTACCTATGATGGGCATTTAGAAGATTGATCACGTATGTGCTTGTTAATTATTCTTAGCCATTGCCCTTAAAATTTTATTCTTAGCCATAATGCAATGATTGCATGACAATAAGGAGAAATGAATCCATCTTCTGTTTACTAGGAGACTTGAAAAGATACAGGAAATTCCGATTGAAAATGACTTGAAGTAAATCTATCTTAACAAAAATAAATGGCTTAGCACAAAATTTACTGCATCGAGAAGGGGAAATAATAAATGAAGATCATATTAACAAAAATCAACCTTAACTGTAATTATTATTATATATATATATATATATATATATGTGTGGACGTGCACACGTAGCAACATACGATGGACAACAGTACCATCGCAGTAGCAGTTATTGTAGCAGCCGGGACGACACTTGTCATTGCTTGCTGCGTTCACATACATAGTGGATATGTGAAGTTAATTATTTTGACCAAAATATGGTAGAACTATATATGAGACGTACATTGGTACAACAATCCTTGGATAAATCCGAATTGGTTTCCACTTAAAAATGCACGAGGCTCCAGTGCTAATCGGTATAATGCAGTGGATCCTTGAGCTTGCTCAACTGCTAAGGAAGGATAGAGCTTCAACAAATGAATAACTATGCCTGCGCAAGGAAATAGAAAAGGAAATCATTGTAGTAATCACTAATAATGTACCTAAAATTTATTGGACTAAGAGGCGAGACAAACGATTAGATTAGGCCCTAGTCAGCCAAACTTTATATACGCCAATGACATGAATTAAAGATTCAGGTGAATCTGGTAATACTCCGATTAATTTCATATTCTCAGGGGCGAAATGACAATGGAAAAGTGGGGAAGAAATTAAAAGGTTCCAAACATCTTAAATAAAATGAATGCAAACATTGTGCCATGGTGGAGATTGTAGCAACCATAGAACTCAGCAATAATAAGTGAGTTGAGAAGCATGGCACCGGTATCGCCGGTCGCGGCAGGTGGCAGACAAAAGAAACCAAACTGTATGCCTGCGGGCATACTGTGCTCCCCAGTGAAGTGGGAGTTTGTTTTCCCAGCCTCGGAAACTTGTCAGCCTAGGATTCTTTTGTACCCCATATCCTTGCAGCTTCAGTGTAACCCACAACGCCCGCACAATGAAGAGCGGTGTCCCCATTACCGTCCAAGATTTGAAGTTCAGATGAAGACATCAACCCAACAAGATTCTTAATGTATTGTCGGGATGCACCTCTCCTAATTGCAAGGTGAAGTGGAGTATCCTTGTAGATGGTTATGCCCGCTGTTTTTATGGATGGATCTTTGTCAATGGCCCTCTTTGTGCTTTCCCAATCGCCCTTTATTACATCCTTGTACAATGGTAAATAGTATATGAAGTCCTTTTGCTCCTCCGCTACTGGCCAAAAAAATTACAAAAACTGGATTGGTCAGCCACACATGCAAGAATCAATAATCCTTGATTTTGTAAGAAGGAAAGAAAAAAAAAATAAAAAAATAAAAAAAGGACGAAACATGTACTGTCTTATATAGGGAGCGAGAATTACTCTCCGGTCTGGCTTGATAATGATGAACATGAGTTGATAGGAATTCTCCCTGTTTTTCCGGCGAGAAACCGATCTCCATTGATCATTTTCTGTCACTTTCGGTGTCACTATTACCAACTGAGCAAACTTATATTAAGCTGATAGCTTCATATTTCTGGATGGCCACTGGTTATACATATAGTGGAATATATAAAAAGCATTCCTAAGTTTTTATACTTAAATTTTGAGTATTTTTCAATTTTTATTTGAATATTATATTTTTTAAATTTATTTAAAATTAAAATTTTAATAAAAAATAATTAAAATAGTGAAAAATTATATATTAACCAAATAAAAATTATTAATAGTTTAATTAATTTTCATTAAAAAAAATCAATTTAAAACATATAAAATTTAAATAAAAAATTAAAAATATAATTATAAAAATTTAAAATTAATGTTAAACACAATACATGAGTTATTTTATTATGAGTTTTTTACGAGAAACATCTAAAGTTCAATTATCAATTATACTATGAAAAAAGGGATAAAAACAAAAATTAATGGACACTACCAGTTAATAATTATTTACAGTGATTCATGATGCACCAAAAAAGAATTTTGCTTTAATCTTTTTGTGTTCTTGGATTACATTCCAAGAAAATCATACATGCAAAGGCGTCTCCGTGTGCTTTTGCCTTTCCTTTTCTCTCCGTGCAAGTCACATTGCATGGCAATATGTGATTGTGTTTTTCGACACTGATTCTAAAAATAAATAGTAGTATCATATATATATATATATATATATATATATATATATATATATATAAATATATTTTAAATTGAAGTTTGATATTCTTTTTATAACCCTTATTTCATTCTTACGTATGAATGAAAATTAAGCATTTATTCACAATAGAGACCTATATATGATCTGTGAAATTGTATAATAAAAAAAATAAATAATGACTTCCTTGAAAAATGTCTATTAGTGATAAACATTTTTATTTCCCTTTCTATCAAAATTAACCCTTTCTGTTTATACTGTTACATGTTTCAGCCTTTTGTCGTTTAACCAACAGTTAAAACGTGTACGTAACCATAAACTACGTTAACTGTCATGTCATAAAAAGTGATGACAAAGCATTTTATCAAAAAAAATCGACAAAATCCAAAACGTGGAAAGAAAAAAATTATTATTTCAATTTGAAAAATTTTAAATTCACAAAAAATAAAAAAATTCTACAAAATTTTTCAAAAAAAGAAGGTAAAAATTATCAAAAATTCTGAAATTTAAAAAAAATTCCAAAAAAAAATTCAAATTTAAGAAAATTGTAAACTTTAAAAAATATTCAGAAAATTCAAAATTAAAAAAATTAAAAAATATTAAAAAAACTAAAAAGAAGAGACAAAATGCTTTGGATTTTTTAATCTTTAGAGAAACTCAAAAATCTATACAAAAATGCAAAACTTTTGGAAAATAATTTTTATTTTGAAAAGAAAAATATAAAAGTTAAAAAAATCCAAATCTTTTTGTTTTTTTTTGTCTTTTTCTGTCTTATAATTTTATCAATTTTTAAAATTTTGGAATATTTTTATAGATTTTTTGACTTTACAATTGTCATAATTTTGAATTTTAGATATTTTGAATATTTTCATATTTAAAAAATCATATTTTAAAATTATTTTTTATATTTCTTTCAATCTTTTTCCTTTTTTAATAAAATGTTGTATCATCATTTTTTGATGATATGATGTTTGACATGATATACAACATATTTGAGAGATTGACTAATAATAAAGGATTGAAATATGCAATGATATAAATGATAAAATTAATTTTTTTTAAATGTCAGAGTGTATTATTATGTAAAAGGGATATGTATTTTCATTAAGTCAATTATTAAAATGACTTTCAGTGTGAATAAAAAATAAAAAAAATTCAAAGACATTGGACGCTCAAATTCATACCACTAATTTTGCGTGACAAGTTTTATCTTGTTTAATTAAGCTATTCCCAAATTAATCACATTCTTAAAGCTAAAAGACAAAGGAAACTTGATTTTTAACTCTATTATGGATATTATGGAGTATTGACAAGAGCTTTCAAGCTTTCTTATGGCTTATTTATGCAATTTCCATTTAGGAGTCACTTTTGATGATCAATAGAGCCTTATGCTCAACTTGTCATACCTAGCAGTATGCGCGGATAGCAATGGCAACAAGTACAAACAACATTTGCTTTACGTGTAGGCAGCACCGACAGCGGGTGAAACAACATTAACAGTGAAGAAAGGAGAAGGTCTGTCTTATGCTCTAACAGTCTGTATACATTGAGTGATCATTCTCCAAGAAAGGTTTTACCATAAACTCTTGATAAATTTATTGAAAAATAGGGTGAGATACCCTTAGAGTGATCGGGAGATCAACTCCTTAATTGGGAGATCATTGTAAGTGGTTAAAGAGTAATCCTTCCACAAGTGGTTAAGGAGTGATCCTTCTACAACTAAACTATATTCCTTGATAATAAGAGTGGATTGTGTGATTTAGGAGTAATCCTATCACACCATGGACATAGCTCACACATTATGGGTAAACCACGTAAAAATTATCATGTGTTCTTCGGTGCTTGCATGCGATTGATATCTCTATGACCACTCTCACATAAAGAAGAGATAGAAAAAATTTGGATCATCGGTTCTAACAAGTCACAAAATTAAATCTGAATCAATTTGTTAAAAAGGCACATCTCACACTGATTCACCCCCATTTCAGTGTGAGACCTAAAATGGTCCTCATCACAAACAAGAAGCATAAGTGGACAAATTCAAAAATTCATTTATATGTTAATATACTCAGCCCTTATCTTTAATGTCTTAAATTTTAAGGCTTGACAATCTCTGATGCTCTAAGGAAAGAAAGCATCCAAAAAATTTACTTGAAACTCATTTCATTAAAACTAGTTGCTCAATTGGCTTGAGTCTCCTTCTAGTCATTATACTGACTCAGGGCATAATTCTCAAACTTATAAGTTATTAATTCTATGTGTAAGTGTCTACACCTATCAATTAAACTTTCTTTTCCATCTCCATTAATTAGATTTTAGATCTCCACTCTTTCGATTACCAAAATGATAAGATTTGATTCCTTAATTTATTATTTCTATAATAATAGGTAGTCAGTTATTATATATGTGTAAAGCCTATGACTTAAGAACAATAAGAAATAAAATCATATCAAAGCTATTTTAGCAAATTGGAGGTCAATCCCCTCAAAGAGATCATAGGAGGTTGATCCCTTCGAAGAGATCAGAAGAGGCCAATCCCCTTTAAGAGATCATAGGAGGTTGATCCCCTTGAAGAGATCATAGGAGGTCAATCCCCTTAAAGAGATCATAGGAGGTCGATCCCCTCAAAGAGATCAATACTTATTTTCCCATTTCTATAATTTTCTTTTATTTTCAATCTCGGTATCTCACCATTTAGTATCAAAGCGTTGTTCTTATAACTTTGCTTTTGTTCCAAATTTCTGGTATTATTGTCATGTTTTCATACAACTCATCAGATTCTAACGCCAGAATGTCTCATCTTGAAGAATCCATGTTTTTTATGCAAAAGCATTTAAAACGGTTAGAACAAATTGTTTTTACATACAATGAATGTCTCAACAAGTTTGATGATGAGCTTACCAATAAGTCATCAGATACTCAATTGAAAAGTGTTAATGATGACATCAAATTAGATACTCAATTGAAAAGTATTAACGATGACATCAAATCAGATATTCAATTGAAAAGCATTGATGATGAAATCTATTTAGAGCATTATTATAGAAAACAAAAATTTAGGTGAAGTTATTATGTCTTTAACTGAGTATCTATCTATGAACATTGATGAATCTTTTACAGAAGAAGATCAAGTTGTATTGATTGATTCAAACAAAAGTAAAGAATTTATGAGTGATAATATGTGTAACAAAATCAATGTGTCAATTTGGTCGCTGAGAGACTTTTTTACCAATTTTTTGGAGTTAAATGGACATACAATAAAGTTACAGGAAAGACACAATGTCATACAAAGGGAAAAAGTTATGAGAAAGAAACTCAGACTAAAAAAGATATTGGATCAAAACAAGACAAATTTTTAGTTAGCCTTGAGGATAAGGCTAAATTGAAGGGCGAACAAATGATAAGATCTGATTCCTTAATTTATTATTTTTATAGTAATAGGTAGTTAGTTATTATATATGTGTAAAGCCTATGAATTAAGAACAAAAATGAATAAAATCATATCAAAACTATTTTAGCAAATTGGAGGTCAATCCTCTCAAAGAGATTATTGGAGGCCTATTCCCTCAAAGAGACAAATCCTTATTTTCCTATTTTTATAATTTTCTTTTATTTTCGATCCTAGTATCTCACCATTAAACCTAAAGGTTTCGTCTATAAAAACTCTAATATAGCACAATTGAATCTAATACTTTGCTAAGGTGCTTATGTAGCAAGCACAGGGGGAGGCACTTCTTAATGTTAAGCTAGCTCCTTGACGAAATTTCAAATAGCTTCATTGGTGCCTTGAATGCCTTTAGCTTTATCCTTTATGGTAACTCCCCTGGAGGTACTGACACCCAAGAGTTAAGTAATGGCAGACAATTATTTTGAATTAGTATATTATGAAAACTCCATTAACATTACGCCTTATGATCGACGTTGTTAGTCATAAACCTAAATAAAGGAGGGTTATAGTAAATTGGCTGCTAATGTAAAACTAGCCAAACCCTTATAACATTAATCTTTTAAGCCATTTCATTGAGGCATCTCTTACATGATATATGCTACATTGAAGCCTAACTATACATCAAAATCCAAATGTAGCAAAGAGTAAGCAAGGGTGAAATGTATGCCCCACAAGTGACACACCATGCTATTGTTCGAGCACGGTGAAAAGTATACAAGGGTTTTTGCATGTGTATGGATGCATGAGAATAAAGAAATTATTCTAAGATAACAAGGTTTGTTTAAGGACATATAATGTTTGTACAATTACAAGCAAGCTTATGGAACTGGTGAATGTTATGAATAACCAAGGGTTACATATAGAATGGTTACAAGAGATGAAGTGGACTAGGAATAAATGTAAAGAAATATGTAATATAGGTTTTAAGCTTTGGCATGTAGGTCATATCTATGGTAAGAATGACATTAAGATTATTATTAATATTAAGTTAAAAGAAGGGGTAGTGGAAGTTAATGGGGTTACAAACAAGATTATCTCAGTTGAATTTGTATTAGACAAGGAATGTTTAATGTTATTAGTGTCTATGCTTCATAAATAGGTATAGTTGAAGTAAAAAAGAAGAGATTTGGGATAACATGGATGTGCTCTTACAGCAAATTTCATTAAAGGAAAAGATTTTTATTGGAGGGGACATAGATAGGCATATAGGAAATCATATAAAAAGATTTAAGAAAGTGCATGAAAAGTATATGTATGAATGGCGAAACAATAAAGGTAAGACCATTTTAGAATTTGTGATTGCATATTTCTTAGTTCTAGTCAATAGCTACTTTTAAAAAGGGAATCACATTTGATTACCATTAAAAGTGGGCATAATAGCAACTAGATTGACTTTACCTTAATGAGATGTACTAACCATATTTTGTATAAGGACTATAAAGTCATACTAGGAGAAGCTCTTAACATATAACATAATTCTGTAGTCTTGGATGTCCTTGTTAAATGTGAGACAAGGAAGAAAAAGGGATTTTAACAATGCAAGACTAAGTGATGGAACTTACAAAAATCATAGGGAAAGTTTACCTTCCAAATAGGATGTTGGAGGAAGGGATATGGGTACCAATACAAACATCAATACCATATAGTTATGTATGGAAAATCACATACTTATAATAGTGGTGGAGACCTTAAGCATGGCTAAAGGATATGATCCACCAACAAAGGAAATTTCGTGGTGGGGTTAACAAGTATTATAAGCCATTAAAAGGAAATGAGAATGCTATAGAAGTCTCCCTGAGTGTCAAGACTTCCATGAAAATGGAAGATATAGGCTAGCTAGAAAGGTGGCAAAGCAAGTTGTTGTGATGGCTTAAGTGAATGCTTTTAATGCTTTATAAAGAAAATTTGGCACCAAGGAATGAGAGAATGAGATGTATTAGGGAATGGAAGAGTCAAGGCATTACCCAAGTTATATGCTTTAAAGATGATGCATAAAAGGACCTGGTGAGAGAGGATAAGATTAAAGAAAGATGGATAACATACTTTGAAAAATTCTTTGATGAGAATAATTAAAGTAATTTTAAGGACCTTAATGGCCTTATAAAAAAAATCATTTACAGTAAAGTTATTTGTCTCTTAAAAGTAAGAATAGCTCTAGGAAAAAAGAAAGGTGAAAGAACATATGGACTAAAATGGAATACCTATTGAAGCCTAGGAAGCCTTATGAGAAAGGGGAGTTGTTTGGGTCACTAATCCTTTTGATAGAATTTTTAAGAAGGGAAGGATGACTAATGAGTAGAAGATATGCATACTTATCCCACTTTTCAAGAACAAGGAGGGCTTTAAGATTATTCTAACTATTGGGGTATCAAACGAATGAGTCATAGTATGAAACTTTTAAAAAGGGTTATAAAGCAATGACTAACAAAGATTGTCTCTATCTTAGACTATCAATTTGAGTTTATGTCAAGTAGATCAACAATAAAAACTATTTTTCACCTTAGAAGATTGATGGAAAATATTGAGAGAGAAAAACAAGAGCTATGCATGGTTTTATTTATTTAGAGAAAACTTAAGATTGAGTTCCTAAGCAAGTGATGTGGTAGATCATGAGCAAAAGGTGGATCATCACACTATTTATTAATTTAGTGAATGACATGAATAAAGAAGCAATGACTCATGTGAGGATAGTTGGGGGTGAGTCGTCAAACTTTCCCATTGCAATTTGTTGACACTATAGGTCAACTCTAAGTCTTTTTCTATTTATGTTAGTTATAAATGTCTTGACTAATCATATTCAGGATAATATGCCACATTATATATTATATGCATATTATAACATCCTAATAGATAAGATCGAGGAGGAGTTAGACTACAAATTATAGGTTTGGAGGGATACACTAGAATCTAAAAGTTTTAGCTTGAGTTATACAAAAACCAAATATATACATTGCAATTTTAGCAATGTTAGGCATGAAGTAAAGGAGACCATTAATTTAGATGGGGTAGAAGTCCCTTGATGTGACCAATTTCATTATTTAGGTTTTATTATTCAAAAGGATGAAAATATAGAGAAGGATATGCTTTATAGGATACAATTTGGATGTGTTAAATGACGATGTGCCATTAGAGTTTTATGTGATCATAAGATTCTCCTTAAGTTGAAAGACAAATTCCACTAGATGATTAGGCATTTGTTGCTCTACTATAGTGAGTGATGGGCTATAAAAAAGCAACATACAAATAAAATTACTATGAAAAAAATAATAATGCTTAGATGGATGTGTTAGCACTATATAAAGGACCAAATTAGTAATAAGGATACTTATAGCAAATAAGGTGTATCACCTATTTGAGATTGAGAAAGTGGAGTTAGCATTGGTTTGGACATATCTAACATAGGTCAACAAATGCTCCTCTTTAAAAATGGGAGATAGAGACATATAAACTTAAGTTTAATTAGTAACTTTTAGTCAAAAAGGATTTAAAACTATTAGGTTTTATAGTTGACCTACTATATGACAAAACGAAATGGCGAGAAAAGATTTATATAATCAACTTTAATTAAATTTGAAATTGAGGCTTTATTGTTGTTATTGTTGTTATTGTTGTTGTGCATTATAAGCCTTAGTCTCTACCAAATTTCCTTTAAGTCATTATCTATAATGTTTGACCAACGGGGCAGGGTTATGCTAAGTTGATCCATTGTTTAAGACACCTAGTCTCTATGTCACACAAGTCTTATTCCAAGGTTGCATATTTCCTTATATAAAAAAAATTAGCAAAAAGCCATCCTTGAAATACTAAAAAAAATTAATGATATAAAAATAAAAATGCAAATTCTAACCTAGGGTATATAGTATGAGATGACATCCTGTACTTTACTAGTCAAACAATCAAAAGACAATGGGTTTACTCATTCTATAAAAATAGGAGAAGATGGTATACTTCATTATATTTTGAAATGGAGTAGAATATATATTCTTGAACATTGGATAAAAGGAATAAATTTACATAAACATAAAATTTCATACTAACCTCTTTTAAGACCTAAAATTGGGGTCATGGGAGGCATGCTACCTAAGATCTTATGAATAAATTAAATCCATGATAACATAATTCATAATCTCAAAATATAAACATAACATCTCATCATCACGAGGCCTGCAACCTTTAACTAACAATATGTCCAAATAATGGTTATTACTAAAAATCTAAATGACATAATTACAAATACAAAAAGTCTAATGGAGCACTAATGATAGAAATGTCCAATAACATTGGAGGATGGTCACATTAATTACAAGCTAGCTGAAAAATGTTAAAACTAGATTAATATAACGACTTAGTAAATAGGTATAATATGCACAATATAGGAAAGAGACTTAATCAAATAATTATAACATGATAAAATATATTATACTCCATTAAATAAAAATGTAATAACAAAAGGCAAACCTACAAGTTGGAACCATAGTTAGGTATTACTTGTATAAGTATACATACATAATATGGAAGACTCTTTACAAAGAGGGAGAGATGGGATGAATAACTGCAATGTATAGTTCATTTGGTTCACAACAATTATAGTTTATCATGGTTTAAGATCTAATTTTGAGCAAAGATATTTGAAGGCAAGAATTAGGTATATCATTTAGTTTTGGTTTTGATATGAACCCCATTAGACAAAGCAAAAAAAACCCACAATGTAATTAAATACAAAACCCAAAGAAAGCCAAATTAGATTTATAAGACATATGTGAACCTAACCTTGAGCTTTAAGAAGTTAGACCAATGGTATGGAATAAGGATATAGATGTCACACTCCAAAGAAGAATGGACTTAATAGTGATGTTAGGTTAAACACTATAAGAAAAGTTAGTTTTTAATAAGTTTTTTAGTTCTTGAAATAATTGAAGGAGAAATTTCACTTTTTATTTATTTAATGATTTTTCCCTCTAACAATAAAATCAAATATATTTATAGGTTGTATTAACAATTTTAGAGATAAGAAAAAACTTCTTAAATAAGTTGACAACAAATCTACTTGTATTTTTTTTAACAGTTGTAGAAACTCTTACTATCACTTAATAAAGGCTCATTTCACATACTTATACAATTAATAAAACTTCGACCCGTATGAAGTTATACTTTGTCACTCTTGAAGCTTGAATTAGTTTCCTTGGCCTAAACTTATTCAATATGCTTGCTTAGTGCATTTTTCAACGCTTTAACTCTTAAACGTGTCATTGGTCATTCTTAAATGTTTAATGAATCCTTAGAATCTCTTAAATGTTTAATGAATCCCTAGAAGCTCTTATGTATTGGCTCCTCCATAGATCTCATCATTCCCCCTCTCCCCAAAAAGATTTGTCTTTGAATCATAACTTGCATCAAAAGGACAAAGATCATAAATATTAAATGTTACACTCACATTATATATATCAAAAAGGTCTAACTTATAGGCATTATCATTGTCATCGTAGCCCTAACACAATGTTGATAAATAAATTAACCTAGGGTTGGCTAGGTATGGGTAAAAGAAATGCTCAACTAAACATCTAGCATTTTCCTAACTTTGAAATAACTCATTAGACTACCCTTATATAGTTTTCTCATAACTAACTCACTTAACAAACTCATAAGCAAACATAAACAATTTTTCCTAAACAAGAAACCCTCACACCTATAAAGTTTCCTAGAGGCCAACTTCTCACATACTTCATACATATAAGAAAAGTCAGGATCTTTTACATATGAATCTTTAATATATTCAAATCCTAACAATTTCATACTAAGTGTAGAGATAAGGACATACTTGCAAGATAATGTACCAACTACCACATTAACCTTACCTTATTTATATTTAATGACATAAGAAGAGGTCTCAATGAATTTGACTTACTTGGAATGTCTCTTGTTCAACTTCCTTTGTCCCTTTAAGTGCTTTAAGGATTCATGCATCTTATAAAAGTGTTTAATGAATTAGTGAGATCAAATGTCATAACAAGTCATTTATATATATCATACTTAATTTTGAAAGTTATTTTCCACTTGTCTCTTTCTGTCATCTTAATTTGGTAATATCCACTTTTCAAATCAATTTTGGAAAAGACACATAAACCATGCAATTCATCTAACATGTCATTTAATCTAGGTATGAGATGATTATACTTTATAATAATGTTTTTGACTAGTTGACAGTGAATAAATGTCCTCTACGTCCCATTCTTCTTAGACATAAGCAATACTAGAACTGCACATGGACTCATGCTCTACCTCACATATCACTTTTCCATAAGCTCCTTAACTTGCCTTTGAAGCTCCTTTCTCTCCTCAAGATTACTTCTATAAGCCAGTCGATTTGGAATTGTTGCACTAGGGTTTAGGAAATTACTTGACTAGAAATTGACTTGCATTGTGATACATGGAATGAAATGTTTTCAAAATCATTGCATAACTGTCATGATTAATAGATATTTCTAGTTATACAAATTATAGTTTTAAATTAACTTGTATAGGTAATTTCAAATCATATGATAATAAAGGTGACTCACAAAATTAGAAATAAATACTAAGTATTTATTTCTTAAGATAATAATTAAAGAGATAACTATCCATTTATTTATATCTTTAGAGTTAGTTAATTTGAATTTAAACATATTGTAGTCACTTACTTGTATGAGAATAAAGAAGATAAAGATCGACTAACATGATCTTTAGTCTATTTTATAAAAGAAAAACTTACGTTTTGAGCACATCTTCGATGACTAATGTTGGATTTGTTGTCAACACCATCTCACATAGTTATATGTGTTGATTTAAGGTTATGAATTTCATTGAGATACAGATAGGTCATTGGGAAAAAATGGTGATGACAGGTTAACCCTACTGTCGAGGAGTCACTGTTGATTATTGATCGTCGACTATTGACCCTAAATTTTAGGAAATCAATGTTGAACATTGACCTTAGATTTTAGGACTCAAATCTAACCATTGATTGTAGAACAACCTTTGAGAATCAATGATGATCGTTGATTCTCATGTAGCCCTAATTTCAAAACTCTGTAAATACTTTATGCATCTTACAAGAAGAATGTGAGTTGCAAAAAATTAAGTAAATGGTAAAGGCAAGACAACCTTTCAAGGAGAGAAAGAAAGAGAGCAAGGTAATTAGTTAAGGAGAGTGCAGCAGTCACCAAGGAGAAGTAGCAAGGTGCAGCCAAATAAGGATGAAAGAAAGAAAAAGAGCAAGGTAGTTGTCGACCCACACCAACAAACTCTCACCAAAACAGCCACCGCACCAACAAGCTCTTATAAAAGCAACAATAGTAGCTGGTCACCACACCAGCATGTCCAAAAGGCTTTCCAACAAACCAACAACATGTCCCAGCACATCCAAGAGGCTTTTTAGTAGACCAACAACACATCCTTGCACATCCAAAAGGGTATACCAGTAGTAGCAAATGTCCCTGCAGGTCCAGGAGGGTATAACAGTACTAATAACACGTCTAGGATGATATACTTGCACCAGCAAACACCATCAAGGTAGAAACTGCACCAGCAAACATCACTAACACAACAGTAGGTGGTGCACTAGCAAATAGTGGTAGTGTGTAATAATAACAACAATGGCACAAGCAAACAACAGTAGTGTAGACGAATAACAGTAACAACATGAGTAGACAACAGTAGCACACTCAAATACCAAGAACAGCGTGTGTGGACAACAGTCGTAGCGTGTGTAGACAAAAGGCATAGTTTGTGCGGACAACAGACATAACAGGTGCAGACAATAGGTACAACGGGTGTGGACAACAGTATAACGCGTGTAGACAGTAGGCACAGTGGGTGTAGACAGCAACACAACGTATGTGGGTAGCAAGCATAGTGATGATGCTTTTAGACAATATTAACAGTGCATGCAGACAGTAACAGACAGACATGGCAACAGGTACGAATGACAACGTGTACGAACAACATTAATAACGCATGCGGAGAGCAACAAAAAACATTAGCAACACGTACGGACAACAGCAACAGTGTATGCAAATAACATTAGCAGTGCGTGCAGATAATAACGACAACACGTACAAATAATATTAGCATCACATGCAAGCAACATCGACAGTGGAGGAAATAACACCGACAACGAAATAAGGAGAAGATCTGTATTATACTATAACAGTCTATGCACATTAAGTGATCATTTTTTAGAAAAGGTTTTACCATAAACTCTTGATAAATTTATTGAAAAACAGAGTGAGATACCCTTAAAGTGATTGAGAGATCAACTCCTTAATTGAGAGATCATTGTAATTGGTTAAGGAGTTGTCCTTCCATAACTGGTAAGGAGTCATCTTTTCACAACCAGATTGTACCCTTTAATAAAAAGATTGAATTGTGTGATTTAGGAGTGATCATATCATACCGTAAACTTAACTTACACGTTGTGAGTGAATCATATAAAAATTATCGTATGTTCTTCGATACTTGCATGTAATTGATATTCGTACGATCGCTCTCACATAAAAAAAAGATAAAAAATTAGATCATCAGTTCTAACAAGTCATAGAAGTTAAATTTGGATAAATTTATAAAAATGACATATCTCATACTGATTCACCTTATTCTCAATGTGAGGCCTAAAATGGTTCTCATCATTACAATGAACCATTATCCTAAACATGACATTAAGGCTTAGTCACTATAATTTTTTATTTTTGTAATTGCAAGTCAAATGATTATCGATTAATATAATTGAATATACCGTACAATTTAATTATAGACTTGTGTTAAATATATTATATTATAGTATAAAATTTAATAAATTTTTAATAAAAAAGATAATTAATTAATAGTAGCACTCTTGTTAATTTTTTTTTTTTAAAAAAAGGCAATGAAGCACGACAGTGAGTAGCTTTAATTTATTTTTTAAACACAGTAAACGTCTCTGTCCTAAAGACAGGATGTTGAAGCTTAGTGCTCTACGTCAGAAGTCATCATTTACCGTGAAATCCACTGCCAACGGAGCAAAATGCTCCGTGCCGTTTCGCAAGCAAATGGGAAAATGACGATCATGAGATCAAGTTTGGTGAGGCTTGTACGTTGTCAAAAGTGGATAAAGCGCATGCACGCCTTCTAAATTTTACGGCGCCAACATCTGTGGCCAAGTTGTTCGGAGTTCAATTCTGGTCAGTGAGATTAGCGTAATAGATGTGATGAATTGTGTCTAAAGGTAGACGCACTTACATGTATTGTTCGTGCGTATACTCCCAAAAGTAGAGCCGATGTGTTCTGGGCAGATTCGCTATCTTGACAGACGTGGGTGACAGCTTTAAAGCCGAATTGTGACATCAACGGTCGATATTCTAGCCTCATAGTGCTAGCCTTCCGACTATAAAGCAGTCAAACGGGCCCAATCGGGTTGGACGAATTTAGATAAACTCATATTAAATTTAAGTCATTTCTGATGATTTTATTTGCAAATTTCGTCGTATTCAGATCAGAATCAGATTTACGCCGCTCAAATTTAGGTGGGTTTCAATCACCCGTAGCTTGACATATTAAATTTTAAGAAATTCATTTTTTTATTTTTTATTAATTTTTTATATTAAAAAAGAATTTATATTATTATTTATATACTATAGATAAAAATATATAATATTATTAATATACACATTCTATATATTATGTAATTTATAATTATATATTATTATTATTATTATTATATGTACATATGTTATTATTTATATTATTATTAGAATAGGTAAAATTATATATATATTTTTTATAAATCGAGTCATTTACGGATCTGCATTTAGGTCAATAGGCTATAAAAATGTTGAATAACATTTAATTGTACATTTTTTTTCTATTTATACATTTTACTGTTATGGTTACATAACTTGTTATTTTAGACAATACAAATAAAAATAAAAAATAATAATAAATTAATTTATTTATAATAATTATTTTTTTATCATGTAATAACCACGTTTTGACTAATTTATGGCCACATCTTTTGAACACAAACCTTTTTCAAAAAAAAAAAAAAAAAAAAAAAAAACTAAGTCTCCAATTAACAACACCCTGAGTGGGGGTGCCTTGGATACGTCCCATATTATGGAAAAGAGGACTTAAAGTCCGCACCACTCAAGTGTAGGTCTTATTAGACATGCTTGATGGGAAATAGGAGGCCATATATTATAAATATATAACTTAGTGGTATATTGTATCTAGTTGGTGATATATAAAACCACTCTGATATATAAAAAAAAAACACTCTGACTTAGCATCCCACTACACAAATATAATTATTGTTGGACGTAAGTGGTAATGACTAGAGGTAGTATATATATATTATAGATATCTTGATGAATTTTGCGTGCCTACAAAATAACCAATGTTGATTTGTCAATTTCTTAGATGCCACTTTCTTACATATATATATCATTATAAATTATGTTTGAAATTTTTTAAGTACATTTTATTATAATGTAAAGAAATAACGCGTGTATAATTATATTTCTTATCAAGAAGCTTAAAATTTTAGGTTTGAAATTAAAAAGATAAATTTCAAATAAAAAGAAAAAAAAATTAAAGATTATAATAAACGGATACAAAATATATATAAAAAAAATAATATCATGGAGTTTAAAAAACGATATCTTAGATGTCAATAATAATATATCACCTATTGGTACCATTATACTACACATACAAACTGAACATATTATATACCACCTGTTGAACATACCATACCACACATTGAACAAATTATACCACCTTTCTTTCTTATCGGTACTGGAAACAACGTTATAAATAAAGAACATTACAATCTCATTCCCCAAATATTTTAAATTTCAAATTTGTTCTTCTGTTATATTTCATTTGGAAGAAAAAAAAAATAAGTGTTTTCTAATGATATTCAAATTAGAAATGAAGTATCACATTATACTTTGATTATAGGTATCTAGTATAACAAATTGACAGTACATTATCCACTTTTAAACTATTTGATAAGAACTTTCAATTGGTGTATTTTAAGGATTTTACATTATGGTAAAGAAATAATATATGTACATTTGTATTTATTATTTAAAAAATTTAACTTTGACTTTGAAATGAAAAGGTTACATTCTAATAACAAAATGAAAAAAAAAAAATCAAAATTAAATTTAAAAGATAAAACGCACAAGGAAACAATATAGAGTAAAAAAAAATGCTAAATGTCGATAAAAATATGCCAATATTGTACATGTTTTATCACCTAGATACTGAACATATTATGTCACTTTTAACTCTGGTCGGTATTGGAAACAATAATACCAATGGAGGACCATTTTCATCTTATTTCTTAAATATTTGAATTTTAAATCAATGTTTCTGTTACATTATATTTAAAAGATAAAATAAGTTATTCCTTATCATAAAGAGACTTTTTCTTGTGTTTTTGTAAAGAGATTAAACCCTATAATTTTCTGGTCACAAGAAAAGTATTTTGTGGTGGCTTTTTCTACACCTTAATTTTTAGGAGGGTGTGGACTTAAAATTTCTCTGTAGAAACAAAAACTTACCTGGGCCTCTCTCCAACATTGTCATCCATTTGACTCCTTCAAAGGGAAAACCGTGAAGTGCAGCCTTCAATGAGTTGGCACATGTGAAAGAATCAGTGTATTCCAATAAATATTGATTTAAAAAATTCTTACTAAAAATAAAATTATAATTAATAAGCAATTATAATTTCATTCATGAAATTAATGATCATTTAAATGTTTAACAACTAATATAATTAGATAATATAAAATAGATACTAATTTAATATTTTATGTTTTATTAGAATATTACAAAATATTTAAATTAAACTAAGAGATCGTACTTTAAAGAATTAAGTCAAATTATTCTAATAATTCTAATATTTAAATAATTATAATATATGATTAGATATTAATTATAATCTATAAATATGAATTAAATAACTAAAAAAATTAATAGATGAATTAAAAGAGTTGAATTTATCTAATCTTTTAGATTATAATTTATATTTGTTGGTAATATTTTAAGGTCTTAATGAGTTATGCACATTAAAAAAATTAATAGAATATAAATTAGAGATCAAATTAGACTTGATTGCTAAATTTAAAAAAAAAAATTATGATCAAATATATAATATTTAAAATTAAAAAATTAAAATATAATTTATAAAATATTGATATAATTCTGTTAAAGGATTCAAGAGTTAAGATTTCTATAAATACTTTATTATATGTGATAAAAGACAACATACTCAACATATTAAAATTATTAACTTTTTTCCTCTTTCTTATTCTAAAAAGATTTTGACCGTGGGAGTTATTTAGTATTATTTGTATGAAAATTAACATAATTCTCCTATAAGATTTAAGTATTATAATTTTTATATATACTCTACCATATAAATTAGTTACAACAAACTTAATACATTAAATTTATTAACCTCTCTTTTTTCTCACCCATAAAAAAATTTAGGTGTGAGAGTTATTTAATATTATTTATGTAGACCATTAGTAACGTGTATTAAACAACCTTTTAGAAGAAAGAAAATTTTATAAGGACCAAAAAAGAAAACAAAATACATTACAAACTTGAGTATCATAGTTTAGATTTGAGGGGTACAAAATAATTTTTACCATTAGGCTAAATGGTAGTTTGTATATATAGAAACGTATGCATATATAATATATAATTGGAAGCCAAGGGGCAATCTGAAATGCCTTGGAAGGTTTTAGAGAAGTCTAGTAAAATCTTACAAGATGAAGAGACTACTAGAACTCTTATTACATTTCGTACTATTCCAAAATTTATTTGATTGTGTAGAATTGTAAAGATTTTTGTAGAACTCTCTAAAGCCTTAAAAGTAGTCGTTAGATTAGATTAATCTCAATCATCCATTTAGGAGGTGAAGTTGTATATAAAGGGAGTTAGCTCAAGGGTGTAAGATATCCAAATTGCTTGTACTATTTCTTAAATATAATATAGTATTTTATTTTTCTAATCATTTTTTCTTGTGTTTTTCCATTGTGTTCCACTCTCTTTTTCTCTTTTCACCATCCAAGGAGGAAGGATGACTTAACTTCTACGAAAGGTATAAGGAAAGCTAAGTGTTGCACGATTATGAGTAGAAACTTTTATGTTTGTGACAGGTGACATCAAAGCCACTTGTGAGGCATAATGTTGAGCACCATGAAGGAGAATATGGTAAGGAAGCACCAAAGGATGAAGAGGGGAGGCGATCCCTTTCTCACTCAAGGTGGGAACAAGAAGGAGAGTGGATGCAACAAGACCTGTCTTGCCATAATTCTTGCCATTTTGGAGGAGAAGACGAATGTCCTTGAACAAGTAATGGCTGACATGAGAGTACATATTGAACATGTTGAGCATGACTTTGAGACTTTAGAGTCTCACATGTTGGATGAGCTTGCCAAATTCAAAGGGGATGTCCAAGAGTCCCTTTCCAACAAGGAAGGGCGAACAAGTTTTCAAGGCGACAATCATGTAGACCCTTGAAAGCTTGCAAACTCAAGTGACCTCTTTGGAGACCGTTCTAAAGGAGATGTGCCAAGACATAGCCATGTGCAAAAGGGTCATGGTAGACAAGCAAAACAAAGTGAACATAATGACTCTTTATCTTGTTGATACGACAACCTTATGGTGGCGTAGGAAGTATATAGATATGTAAAAAGGCCTTTGCACCATAAAGACATGGGAGGACTTTTATAAGGAACTTAAGAGGCAGTTCTTTCCTGAGAACGTGGTATATGAGACATGCAAATAACTTAAGGAGATAAGACATAAGTCCTCTATCCATAACTATATTAGGGATTTCACTAAGGTGCTGTTGAAAATCCCTAACCTAGAAGTAGAATACGCACTGTTATACTTTGTGGATGAACTCCAAAATTGGGTCAAACAAGAGGTACAACAACGTGGAGCGAAAGTCGTCGATGAGGCCATTGCAATTGCAGACTTCCTCACTGAGTACCAAAAGGGAGAGCCTTTAAGGGAGAAAGAGATAGAGGAAGGGTAGCCATAAGTCATCCACTTGAAAGGACTATGAGGAGAAGAAAAAGTCTTTCATGTTTAAAGAAGGGTGCTTCGTGTGCAAAGGGTCGCACCTTATAAAATACTACCCAAAAATGGGTTTGTTGATAACTATGGTCGAGCAACAAGAGGCATAACTAGTTAATGTTCTAGCGGAGCAAATTAGTTCTCTACAATTGCTTGATACTTTTAAGGTCAAATAAGAGCTCTGAGCAATGAAAGTTAAGGGACTGATATTTATGGATGTACAGATAAATGGACAACACACCCAATTCATGGTTGACATGAGCACCACTCATAACTTCATCATTGAGGAGGAATCCAAACGACTTGGTCTAAATATGACCAATGGTGAGGCTTGGCTTAAGACTATCAATACAAGTGCCAAACCCTTAAATGGTGTGGCTTGAGGTGTGCAAATGAGCCTTGGTCCTTGGAAAGACATGGTTGACTTCTTAGTGGAATACATGGATGATTTCAAGATTGTACTTGGCATGGATTTCCTTCGCAAGGTACAAGTTGTTCCTATGTTATACTTAAACTCTATGTGTGTGCTTGAGAAGGAGGCTCTATGCATGGTTTATGCCACCTCGAAGGTAAGTGATAGGAAAATCCTATCCGCGATGCAAGCAATAAAAGACTTTAAGCGAGGAGAAATTACGTAATTGGCAAAGATGGTGACAAATGACCCCTCAAACCCTTGAGAGGCAAACCTACCCCAGAAGATTAAAGATGTTCTTGAAAAGAATGGGGATGTGATGCCTTATGAGTTTCCTAAACGACTTCTACTAAGGGAAAAGGTTGACCATAAGATAGAGTTGGAGTCGGGGTCCAAGCCACCTACTATGACCCCTTATCACATGGCATCGGCCGAGCTCGAAGAGTTGAAGAGACAACTAGTTAGTTTACTTGATACAAGTCAAATTCAACCTTCGAAGGCTCCATTTGACACCTTAGTATTGTTACAAAGAAAGCACGATGGTGGGCATTCAATAAGATTATGGTAAAGAATCCTTACCCTTTTCCTCTTATTCCTTATTTGTTTGATAGATTAGGATGAGCCAAATGGATTACAAAAGTGAACTTGCATTCTGGATACTGCCAAGTTCATATTGTAGAAGGAGACGAGTTAAAAACCACCTGTATTACTCGCTATGATTCTTTTGAGTGGTTGATAATGCCTTATGGGCTAACCAATGCCCCTGCCACTTTCTCCAAACTCATGAACCAGATCTTTCAACCATTTTTGGATTGATTTGTAGAGATCTACTTGAATGACATTCTTATCTATAATGAGACGCTCAAAGACCATACAGATCACTTACAAACTATGTTCAAATTTTTATGGGAGAATGAACTTTACATCAAGAAGGAGCAATGCACTTTTATAGAGAAGTACACTTCCTTTGTCATGTAAGCAGGGAACGACCAAATTTGAATGAGTGACATATTTAAGGATCAAAATTTTAAAATTATATTTTTATTACATATTTATTTAATAAATATAATTACAATTTTTAACAATAAGATCTTACACTATGATGCATATTGAGAGTTTAACATGATTCAAGCAATCCGTGGCATCCAAAAGTCAATTTCTCTTATATTCAACCCTACAAATGATTATGCTTGCCACATTCGACCACTCTATGCGTTTTATTTGCAACATGGTTAAATTATTTCCGATTGCTAGTCTCGATAGTTTCAAGGATTGATGATGTCTAGCAGGAAGTGGGTGTGCTGCCAACCATTGTAGGCCGATTCGAATTGTCATTTAAGCTACAAATCATTCTTTTTCCTTTTTTTTTTTTTTTTTGGTTATTTCCTTTCCGATGATAATAAAAAAAAGCAACGTTCACTGGATGGGACACATTGTCTTGATCCCTGAGCTCAATAATCACGTCCTGTGGTGATTAGTTTTCTCGAGCAGCAAGTTTTTCTGAATTGTCTAAAGCTTTGTCAAAATATAATTTGCTTTTGACTAATAAATGAAAACTGACCTATGCTACTTTTTATTTTATTTATTTATTTTTTTTAAGATAAATTTTTTTCTTAAAATTAAATCTAAAATTTCTTTTTTCTTCTTTTAAAGAAAATATAATAACCAATAGTTTTTTTTTTCTCTCTCTCTCTCCCTATATATTTTTTTTCTTTAATTCTTTTTTTCTTTCAGAGTAGTCAACTACGGACAGTTAGAGAGACTGATCAGGAAGTTAACATTTATATGTAACAATCATATTTTGACATCACGCAATGTAACAGGCAGAAACACTAAAACTTAAAAAAATAATAATTAAAAATAATTAATAAAAAGAAGATACCCAAAAAATTTACTGAGATGCCATATATTCTCTATATAAGAAGCTCCATTCAAAAATCATGACATATTCTCCGGAGCAGCCATCAACAGGGTACAAATCTCACCCAGAGATTCTCCCCTCTACCAACGCAGGTTTCTAATGGCTGACGAGGATCCAATGCATGAAACATTTGAAGTAAACTTGACTGAAAGCAGTGTTATTAGAGCTGTTGATAACCTTCACACACCTCATACACTCACTCTTTCAAATCTTGACCTGCTTTCAGGCCGTTTCCCTGTCACATACTTCTATTTCTACGGCAATCCCGACAACGTTTCCTTTTCCTTCATCACCGAGTCCCTTAAGAGATCCCTTGCGGAGACTCTCAGTTATTACTACCCGTTTGCTGGTACAATCGTTCAGAATCCAAGTACTAATGAGCCTGAGATCATTTGCAACAATACTGGTGCTTTGCTTGTACAGGGGCATGCCAGTATTTCCTTGAAGAAGCTAGACTTCTATAACCTCAATAACTGGTTGCGAAGTAATCTAGTCTCTATCAACCCTGACTTTCCCTTGCAAGTCCAAGTTATTCGATATACTTGTGGAGGCATTTCAGTAACATTCACCTTTGATCATGCTCTTGGAGATGCTAGTTCCTTTGGTAAGTTCCTGACGTCATGGTCAGAGATTGCTCAAGGCAGGCCAATATCTTTCATGCCAGATCACCGGCGAAACCTTTGCGCCCGTGACCCTCCTAGGTATCGCCCTTCCTTAGATCAAACTTTCTCCAAGTGCACCATAAACGATATTATAAATCTGCCAACAACAAACATCTTGCTTAAGCGACTTTACCACATAGATGCCTCCAGCATCAATAGGCTGCAAGAACTTGCTAGCATCAATGGCACTAAGAGAACAAAAATTGAAGCATTCTCAGCTTACCTATGGAAGATAATGGTTGCAGCAATCGATGAAAAGTACAGAGAATGCAAGATGGGATGGTTAGTTGATGGTCGTGGTAGACTGTACGGACATCAGAATTCCATGTCAAGTTACATAGGAAACTTATTGTCTGTTGCTGTTGCAGAGACAACCCTTGCAGAGCTGAAACAATGTTCAATACCAGAGGCTGCAGGCAAAGTTCATGACGCAATACTTGAGGTTACTAACGAGGCACATTTCTTGGACTTGATTGACTGGATAGAGTGTCACAGGCCTGGTTTGATGCTTTCAAACATTGTGCTCGGTCTTGGAGTTCCAGGCCTCGTTTTGTCATCAGGGAGAAGGTTTCCGGTTGCAGAGTTGGACTTTGGATTTGGAGGTCCTGCTCTAGGCACATGCTGTTCAACCATAGAAAAGATTGGAGTTGCCTACATGAACCAGAGGCAAAGTGCTAGGAATGATGGATCATGGACAGTGTCTGCTATAATATGGCCAGAACTAGCAACTGCTTTGGAATCTGACTCAATTTTCCAACCCTTGTCAGGTACACATCTTCAACTCTGATGTCATGCAGAAAATCTCCTCCGACATGGGACACAGCCTTAGATCCATACCAATTGTATTTGCTTATCAGCAAGGAAGATTTGAATTATCTGGTACGATTGTTCGAAACTTTGGAGGAGGAACTCTGTAATCTGCAAGCAATTCAATTATAAGTAACCAAAATACTTTAGCAGAAAAGAGCTGACATATGGTAAATACCTTTGAAGTCAACTGAACTCATTGAACACTTTTCCGCCTTAAAGAAACAAACAGGAAGACAGACCTCTTAATGCATCTTTCTCACTGATCAAACATGAAGAGTATAATGAAAGATATTTGTTAAATCAAATGTTAAAGATGATAATTATTCTTGAAGACCTTCAACAATTAACACTAAACTCATCATTGGTAAATCAAATCTTTTTTGCGATCTAAGTGATGTTATTGTACCAGATAATGCTTTGTTCACAGTCTAAAAATCTCTTATTATGAAAATCAATAAAAAATTTATATTCGCTTATTCAGCCAGGTTAGGCTAGGCCGAAAATCCCCACTTTGCGGTTTCACTCTTATAGTGCCGATCTAAAATCCTAGAGCCCAAGCCAACCCCTGAGAGTGGGAGCTAGTGGGACTGAAGCCATATGTCAAGAGAGTGATGCTCTATTTAGATAAATTTACCAGAAAACTAAAGATCGATTAGTGTCACTCAGATTTTATTGTAACTGCTCACGGTGTTACAATGAATAAAGGGATGGATAGTCAGGATTAGTTTAGATAGACGCCATTAATAGACTGGTAGAACTAAATAAAATGGTGTATTCTATAGGTGATAAGGGACAAGAATGGGGAGCCACGTGTATAAACAAATTTTTCTCTCTTCCTACAACAGCTCTTTTATCTCTCTCTCTTCCCCTTTCTCTTTGTGTAATTCTTGATCTCTTCTTTGATTCTTATGATTGATTTCTCCGTCATAACCCTAGGTCCATGACCTCAGGGCATGATAGTGGTATCATAGTAGTCGGTTCTAAGGTAGTAATGGCCAATCTGATGAAGACAATGAAAACTGTTAATGCTGTGGAGACTACCACATCTACAGATAAGGAAGAAGTAATTAGGAGGTTGGAAGAGCAATACTTTAGTTTGAAAGAGGATAATGTAGTGTTGAAGCACCTAGTGGATGCGCTCTCTCATAAAATCATTGATTACTTCAATCGAGGTAAGGATATTGAGCAATCCTTGCTTGATCAAGGTAAGTCTGTTGAGTTGCCAAATCCTATAGATTTCCTTACTAAAAGTAAAAGTAAAAATCTAAGGGATCAACAAGTGATGCGGAAAACCTAAAAAAAGATACGATTTAGGGGCCCAACTCACACAACGAATCAAAGATGAACCAGAGTTAAATGACACAAAACCTAAACCCAACATTCAAAGGAACACGAATCTAGGGTATTTAAGAAGGATATGAACGCCACACTCCAGAACAGAAAGGAATTGAGAGTGATAAGTCGATTGGAATACCATAAGAAAAGTACCTCTTGATAAGTTCTTTAGTTCTCAAAAGAACCGAATGAAAAAATCCTTACTTTTTATCACTTAAAGTTGTATATCCCTCAAAACTTATAAGAGGTGTCTATTTATAGACAAAAATAGCAATTCTAATCAGACACAAATTCCTACTTAGGACAAATTCTTATTTTTGAGAAATTTCTAACAATAGAAAAATTACACAACATAAAATAAACTCCTATTTAAGAGTGAATGCTATTACTTATTATGGACCATCAAGTACTCCAATCATATTAATTAGGCCTCTACTCTTTTTCAAACTTGAATTCGCACCATTTGAAAATTGGTTGGCTTGAATATCTTTAATTAGCCCATTTAGTGCTTTTTTAATTGTTTTGGCTCTAGCTTGTGTTATTGGGACTTCTGGAATGTGAAATGGACCTCTTGCATCCACTAAAGCTCTACTTTGTGTTATTGGACCTCTTGTATCCATTGGAGCTTTCCAGTCATCATCTTTATGGTTGTCATCATTTCTCCTTTCCTCAAAAGGATTCGACCTCGAATAATCACCTACATTAAAATGGAAAAGATCAGAAACGTTAAACGTTGCACTCACATTATACTCACCATGAAGGTCAAACTTATAAGCATTGTCATTAATTCGTGCTACAACTTTAAAGGGACCATCTCCTCTAGGTTGTAGTTTTGAACGCCTTTGAGCAGGAAATCGTTCCTTGTGCATATGCACCCAAACCCAATCACCAAGTTTAAACACCACTCTTTTTCATCCCTCGTTGACATGAGATGCGTATTGCTCAGTTCGTTTTTCAATTTGTTGTTGCACCTTTTCATGCGTTTTTTTAATCATGTCAGCCTTTCGTTCACCATCTAAGCTGACATACTCATTGACAGGTATAGGTACCAAATCCAAAGGAGTCAACGATTTAAAACCATATACAATTTCAAATGGAGAATAACTAGTAGTAGAATGAACACTCCTATTATATGCAAACTCGACATGTGGTAAACAATCTTTCCATGTTTTCAAATTCGTTCCAATAATTGCACGCAAAAGAGTAGAAAGAGTTTGATTAACCACCTCAGTTTGCCCATCAGTTTGTGGATGACAAGTGGTTGAAAATAATAGCTTAGTACCTAACTTACCCCACAAAGTCTTCCAGAAGTAGCTTAATAACTTTGTATCTCGATCTGAAACAATGCTTCGTGACATGTCATGCAAACGTACTACTTCTCTAAAGAATAAGTCAGCCACATTGTTTGCGTCATCAGTTTTATGACATGGGATGAAGTGTGCCATTTTTGAAAATTTATCAACAACAACAAATACAAAATCTCTACCTCTTTTTGTTCGTGGTAATTCTAGTACAAAATGCATAGATAAATCAACCTAAGGATGGCTAAGTATGGGTAAAGGGGTATACAAGCCATGAGACAAAACTCTAGATTTCGCTTGTTTGCATGTTATGCATTTCTCACATATCCTCTCAACATCTCGTTTCATGCGTGGCCAAAGAAATGTTCAATGAGGACATATAGGGTTTTCCTGACACCGAAATGACCCATTAGACCTCCCAAATGAGCTTCTCTTACAACCAACTCCCTCAAAGAACTCATAGGCATACATAAACGATTTTCCCTAAGTAAGAAACCCTTATTCTTATAAAACTTCTCAAAGGCTGACGTCTCACATGCTCCATACACGTTAGCAAAGTCAGGATCATTCACATATAAACCCTTAATATGTTCAAATCCTAATAAGTTTGCAGTAAGTGTAGAGATAAGGGCATACTTATGAGATAATGCATCAGCTACCACATTTTCCTTACCTTGTTTAAATTTGATGATGTAGGGGAAGGTCTCAATGAATTTAATCCACTTGGCATGTCTTTTATTCAACTTTCCTTGTTCCTTCAAGTGCTTCAAAGATTCATGGTCAGTATGGATGAAAAACTCCTTGGGTCAAAGGTAATGTTGCCATGTCTCCAAAGCTCGCACTAATGCATACAACTCCTTATCATAAATGAGATAATTAAGGCTTGCTCCACTTAACTTTTCACTAAAATAAGCAATTGAACGCTTTTACTGCATCAAAACAGCTCCAATACCAATACCTAAAGCATCACACTCAATTTCAAAAGCGTTTGCAAAGTTAGGTAAAGCAAGTAAGGGTGTAGAACTTAATTTTTCCTCAATGCAATTAAAAGCCTTGTCTTGGTCAGTACCTCACCTAAAACTTATGTTTTTTTTGATAAGCTCCGTGAGTGGTGCAGTAATGGTGCTAAAGTCCTTAACAAAGCGTCTATAGAAACTAGCTAAACCATGAAAGCTACGCACATCACTAACTGACTTAGGTGTAGGCCAATCACAAATTGCCTTAACTTTTTCCTGATCAACCTCAACACCTTTAGCACTAACAATATAGTCAAGAAATGTGATTTGATTAGTACAAAAGGAACATTTATGTGAGTTAGCATATAATTTCTCAGAACGTAAAACACTTACAATGGAACGTAAATGATGCAAATGCTCTTTTAAGGTTTTACTATAGACCAAAATATCATCAAAATATACAACTACAAACTTACCAATGAATGGACGCAAAAAATAATTCATTATTCACATGAAAGTACTTGGTGCATTAGTGAGACCAAATGGCATAACAAGCCATTCATACAAACTGTACTTAGTTTTGAAAGTTGTGTTTTCCGCTTCCATTCTCCCTCTCTACATCTAATTTGATGATTATCCACTTTTCAATCAATAATCTTATAAAAGGACACATAAAACCATGCAAATTCATCCAACATGTCATCTAATCTAGGGTATGCGGTGACGGTACTTGTACAGTGGGATTTTGTTGATTGCTCGGGAAATCAATGCGGGCACATCCTCCAAGTTCCCATTCCCTTTTTTTGGGTTAAAACAAAAGTAGGGACCAGGGGAACAAAACCACCATGGGGACTTTTTTTTCCATTTGGCGGCTTTTTTTTTCCCTTCCCAAAATTTTTTTGTTTCCTTTGGGGAAAATAAAAAAAAGGGCCTTAATTTTTTCCTCCTCCCCTCTCCCTTTTTTTTT